>OY982580.1:1950099-2084790 GCA_963859945.1 Euplagia quadripunctaria | reverse complement strand
GTGACAGTGCAAAAGAATATTTTCCTAAATTCAAAAATCGAACAAAACTTTTTTTATTATTATTTAAAAAACGACACGTTCGATTTTCAAATAACGTAACAATTACCCGCCACTTTTATTAAATGAGACTAAAAATTTGTTTTAAGAAAAAATAAATCAGTTTGAATCAACTTTAGCTTAAACATACATGACATAAAAATATGGTATAAATAAATATACATCACTAACTTAAACCTTTATTTAAATTATCTAATCTTATGAAAGCTTAAATGAAATGAAATGAAATAAAATGTGTTTATTGCCATGCTAAGACATACATAATTACACTTGATATGACAATTACTATACACTGCAATAGATTACACAACATGCAAGTATGCATGCCCAGCACAACCCACTATTACGTGAATTTAATCAAATTATAATTGCCAAAATTTGGTTGCTTAAAACGTCTCTGCCTACCCTTCCGAGGATACACGCATAGTGTCTGTATATATGTAATCTAAAACACTGCCAACCGAGACTTTTTGAAATAATACAATGTATCTTATACTTAAAACATTTCTGTTTTCTTAGGAATTAGACGGCACTCGTCTCCAAATAGTGGAAGTGTCGGAGAGCGGCGACTACCGCCCGACGACGGAGCGCGACGACGACGCGGACTCGCTCAGCGACGTCGCCGTCCGGATACAGGACGACTCGCTCCGGGACCAAGACACACAGGTAAATAAACACAATAACATATCTGCCTATATTACGTTAACGTTACGTTGCTTGCCACTCTAAAAAAGTTCACTTCAAATATACATTGTCATATATTATTTGATTAGCCGCACTGTACACCAATAGTACCAACGTCACGAAAAAAATAAGCAATAAAATGAAGTTGATTTTAAGTAAGTCCCGATCCCGTAGGAATATCGGGATAAAAAGTATGCGTTAATCCAGGTCTTCAGCTATCTACATACCAAGTTTCATCGCAATCGGTTCAGTGGTTTTTGCGTGAAAGGTAACAAACAAACATCCATCCATCCATCCAAACTTTCACATTTATTATATTAGTGGGATAATACCTTTTTTTATATTGCCTCCGTTGTCTACAAATAATGGCAATGTCAAGAATTTTTTTACTAAGCGAAGAATATCAGCTACGGTTGTGCTAGATAAAGGGAAGAATGTTACTGCTTCATAATATACAGAGGAATGTTTACTTCAAGTGTTAAAAGCCTTGAAAAATTAATGACCAACTCAAGACTCGAAACTTGGCTTTTGACAAAACTACAGACCATTTGCACCAAGCTGGAATCAAATTGCTGGAACACCCTTCCTTATAGTCCGGGCATGCGACTTTGCACTATTCCTGTATGTAAAAAAAAGAACTGAAGGGACGCAAGTTTTCGAGAGATGAGGAGCTTATAGGAGTTCTAGAGGAGATATGCGGCTGTATTCTAGAGGGATACTGGACCAAAGTGTTTAGCACCACACAGAGTGCCACGCATGAAGACATGTATTAGATACTGCCAGTTGAGATTGTTTTAAAAAAAACTATTTCACAAAGTACGACAAAACTTATGTAGTGCCCTAGTATAAGAACACAATAAAACCTTTAGGGATTGTCCATTAATCACGTGAGACTCAAAAGGGGGGGGGGGGGTTATTTAAAGATAATATTCTAATTTTTTTTTTAAATATTTTAAACTAAAAAATACACGTGATTTCGGCTGGGGGGGGTGTTAGTCTAGAACCTCACGTGATTAATGGACGCCCCTTACTGGCTGACATCTTCGTGTTAGCACATAATTTCTTCACCAAAACCCTATCAATATCTATTTGTGTTATGTACTACTACTTGTATTTAAACCCTTGTAGTAAATATTGTTATTTGTATTGTTTCAGAGTGTAAGTGGCGCCAGTAGTCGCGGGTCGCGAGTGCGCGCTGCGCTGAGGCCGGGCCCCCCTCTACATCATCACCCACCTGGTTAGTACAAAAAGGCTACTTAAACAATTATAGCTCCAGTCCATCCCTTTAGGAGCCATGACGCCACAGACACACGTTAAACTTATAAAACCTCTTTGTTATCTGTGGATACGGTTAGGTTGTCTCTGGTAAAAATGGAAGTGAGATTGCTTGTCTTTAAAGTTAGTAAGAAGAAAACAAAAGCATACAGAAGATAATAATAAGATTTTTATTAATCAAGGACAAAAAACGCAAAAAATAAATGTTTACAATAGCGGGATATGACGACATAAACCCTTATTTTATACAAGTTTTTACATAACGTATTGTTTTAAATTGACAGTCTACCACCGTATTATGTACTTGGCCTCTAGCAGAAAAATAATTAAAACATTTTTTTGTCTACAGATTTTTTGGAGAATCTCCGCGAAACACAACAACGGCTACGGCTTCAGAAGGCTGAGAGTTCTCCCCCCGCCTCCCCGCTGGCCCCCTCCGCCTCGCCCCGCACCCCGCCCCCCCTGCCCCCCAAGCCCACACATCGACAAGCGCCCACAGTCGTATGAACCCTACACGCACCCAAATGGCGCTTAAACTAACTCAATTTAATCGGTTGAGTCCGTAGACTTCGATGAATCGAAGTCCGAGTTCTAACTTCGACTGGAAGTAGTCGAAGTCATTCTGTAACTTCGACCAGTCGAGGTCGGAATAAATACTTGGCAGGAACGAGAGTTTGTGTGTCTCGTAAATGTCTGTGTTCGAATGTACATATTAGACACGGATGTAATATTAAGATAGTCTTGTTTATTCAAGAAGACATTGAATAACAACAAATTAAGGTTTCTGTAAAACTGAGCTGTCAACAAATCTCATAGTATAATGTAAAAACTGGTAGCCATTGTATTTAATACTGTATCACGATTAAAGTATACATTGAAATGCCTACCGATATTTTTTACACTTCAGTGACAAGAAATGGAGCAGCAAATTAATTCTGTAACCAAATTGCCTTCAATGTATACTTGTCGTTTTACAAAGAACAATTTTAGTTATATTATTGTGTACACTTATATTATTTTGTAAATACAATATTTGTAACTAAATTGTGGTGCCTTCCATAGATATAAGACTGCACTAACATGGTCGTATCACCAGGAATGAAATACAAATAATAGAAAATAAGAAACTGTATCTTTTAAGTAATTAAATAAAACAGATGAATTTATAAATTCCAACATTTATATATACATGTAAAGATATGCTGAGTACAAATTCATGCATATGCAAAGCTGACGTCACACATGACATACTAAACATTTTTATATTGTAACTGTCAGTGGCTTAAAAAGAATATATTCAGAGCCGATAAAGCCGATAGGAATCATGCTTTATAGACGTAATTCTTGAAGCCGACGCTCACTTGTCATGCTCACAAATGAATCTTATTCTTAAAACAACGTGAAAGCTTTATAATTGAATATACAGGTGTATCTAACAATGCAACACTTGCTTAAAAGTTATGACCATTTGAATTTTCACATATTGTCACCCACGATTCTCATAAATGTAGGTGGAATGTTAAGTTAAAGATTTTAAATCGCACATTTTATTTTTTATTTCGGAACTATTCACTCCGTTATTATAAAAATCCATAAAAACTAACATTATAAATTATTTTTTTATGGATTTGTAAATAAGTGTCCCATTGTTGAGGACACCTGTAATAATCTCAAATAAATATAATGATATAAAAAACCAAGGATACTTTGTATATTGAAACTTGAAGTGTTGTAAAACGATACGCATGAGTCTAGAATTGTATTTTTGATGAAATTGGTTGCCGAATTAACTTATATAATTTTGTATTTATACGCGAATTAACTGGCACCATGTGCAACCTGGTTGAAACGTCAGGCAAATCAGAGGTATGTAATACCTATTTCGTCATCGCGTTAATTTCCGTATAAATACATAATTATATCATGGTACGCCGAAAGTTAGAATTAACTTACAATGCAGAGATTGCTTTATACAATAATTAAATTAATTTAAAACAGTACTGCCTCGTAACCTAAACGCAATCATAATTAAAAATTTTACAAGGACATAATTATATGTCTTTGTATAAAAAAAACTACCAATTGTTGCATCTCGGCATTCGTTGTCTCAGTCCCTCTCACTGGTAAATGCATTATTTTGTCTTTGTCATTTGTTAGTTACGAAAATGGCCGATGGTCTTACCTCAGGTAGTTGTACTATAATCATTGTCGACTCAACACTTAATTACGGTATTTGTACTTTGTAAGTTTCCCAGTAGTCAATAGGTAATTTATTTATAAATGAATTTGAAGGATTCTCGCAGAGTATAGATTTTATTAAATAAAATGTAATATAAGATTCATTGTTTCATTTTGTCTTAACCCTATTGCACTGTGTTTTGGGCACTGACATCATGCAGTCTAATAATTAATAATAATAATTTCACACATCTCAGTAGAGCCTGTACTATGGTAACCAGACTGCTGATACACATACTTACATATTTCTAAATACATACACATTATAGACCAGCAGCGCCCTGCGGTTTCACCCGCGTAGGTCCCGATCCCGTGGGAATATCGGGATAAATAGTAGCCTATGCGCTAATCCCGGTTTCCAGCTATCTACATACCAAGTATCATCACAATCGGTGTAGTGGTTTTTGCGTGAAAGAGTAACAAACATCCATCCATCCATCCAAACTCACATTTATAATATTAGTGGGATAAATTACACCCAGACACAACAAATGGTTACCGAGTTAACAAGGTTACCGAAACAGTCAGACAGAAACAGGTCCGAGAACAAACTCCACGATATGATCGTCTGTAGTTCAACAGGAGGCTACGTCTGCCAAGGTTTACAGGAATTTCTATCTAGGTTGTGGTACACCTGAGAACACAGAGCATCGTGTGGTTTTAGTCGAATCGATTACTGCCCGTTAGGTGACCACAAGTGAGGGTTCCCACAAGTCAATAAAAAAAATAGGCAGTCATGGGACTGCTGACAGAAGTGAAAACTTAAACGAAACGACGAACTTAAAACGTCACATTAAGAGGTTGGTGACATCAATTAATAAGGAGCTGACAGAACTCAATGTTTAGATTAGCGCCCTCTAGTGGATCTATATATGTATTATTAGCATGACGGTCACGAGTTCACTGCTTTTTCCTCAGTAAAAGTGCACAAACGTGCCTAAAGAAGTTTTCACTTCAAAAAAACATAGAATTCACTCTGAAAGAGATTTCTAAAAAGAGATTTATAAACCATTTAAGGTTGGGGGGTAAAATGAACCAGCGCTGAGCATGACGGCACTGTGTGACATCTTCTATCTATATTAACTATTACATTGGAACCTGCCCACACCGCGTCACGGTCCCGCCCCGCTGTGTGACCCAGGCTTTATTTGAATTTTGAGATTGTACATGGTAATAAAAAATACCAAACTAAAAGTTGTACAAAAACTAATAACATACGGTTATTATAATCTGAACCATTGCATTTATTTCCTTGAGACGTGCGACTTGAAAGTAGAAGTAAGACGACTAAGGTTCTCAATATCCTGGAATTAATTAAAAAACTGCTACTTTTAATTTTTAAATTCATGTTAGTATATGACAAATACATGTGTAGGTACAGAATAATTTATAGTACAGTAGACAGCTATCTGTAAGAAGACATGTCAATAAATAAAATCTACCTTTGCAATAAGCAAATAGTGTTTTTTTTTCAGTGGCACGCGCAGCCTTATATGTGCCTAAAACGGAACTCCTCAATCACATAATGTAACCCTGCCTATTCTGGGCTCACTAGTTTTGTCTTATCAAGTACTTACCAATGTGTTGGTCAGGATTGATTGAAGGAGTAGGCGGTTATGGTACCTAACGACTTTACTAATACTTAAACCAATGAGCATCTGCGAAACCCTTGTCCCAATTTTATCTGGGGTTGGCGAATTTATTTTACTATTCCATTCTACTCTATCATTCGTCATTTTACTGCTCGCTCCCTTTCTATCCATACCTTCTTCCACACAGTCCATCCATCTTATCTTTGGTCGTCCTTTTCTCTTAAACCCGTCAATTTCCACACATAAAACTGTCTTCACCACATGTTGCTTATCCCTGATATCCCTCCGCATCACATGTCCAATACAAAGATTACCACCTCATCTTTTCATCCATTGTCGCTACTTTCCGGCTCCCCCTAACATATTCAAATCTCACTTTTTTTACGGTATAGGGGGCAAACGAGCAGACGGTCACCTGATGGTAAATGACTACCGCCGCCCATGGGCACCTGCAACTCAAGAGTCACAAGTGCGTTGCCGACCTTTAAGGTGGGAATAGAGGAAGGGGGAAATTGGAGACCAGGAGGGGAGAGGGAAGGGTTAGGGCCTTCGGTAACCTCACTCACTCGGCGAAAAGCAATGTAACCATTGCTTTACTGCCGGTTTTCTGTGAGGCCGCGGTATCACTCCGGTCGAGCCGGCCCATACGTGCCAAAGCATGGCTATCCTACGCTTATTCTTCTGTCTATTCTAGTCACATTTCAGCTGCATGCAAGCGTCTCTCATCCGTTCTCTATGTGTGCTAACGGCAGGTCTGATGATCGTCTTATAGACCTAGCCTTTTAGTTTAATAGGAAACTTGGGATCAAAAATTTTTCCTGTTCCGTGCCGGCACTTCATCCACCCTTCATTGATTGGATGCTGTACAGTCCAGTCCATTTCGCCATCGGTTTGTAAGAGGGAGCTGACGTTAATAAGGTAAAAAAAACCACAAAAATTGAAAAGAAACAATTACACTACTAATTTATTTACAAATCTACAATTACTTGTCCGCAATGGCAGGCTGTTCTTCACTCTCGACTTTTACAATCTCAGGTTCTGGTTCTGGCATGATCTTGGTCAGCTTCGAGGGTTCTTTGGGCGGTGTCCAGTCAGGTATGATCTTATCATGGAGGCGCCAAGTGCCATATAAATTTGACAGATGTTTCTCAAAAACGATGTACTCCAAGACGTCTTTGCTGAGAATTTCGCTTCCATGGATGAGGCGCCCAAAGCGGTCGTACACAGCTAGTTGCTGACGACTGTGGAAACGAACTGTGACCTGTAAAAGCATGGGTAAACGAACATATGTATAGGATATTTTACTCCATTAATGTAATTATCAAAAAAAAAACATAATATAAAGATAGTTTAGGCAATAGGTAATCGGAAAATGTTAAGTTTCAGTTCATAAATTTAGAAATTAAGTTTTATAATACATTTCAGTTTTCAGTTCATGTATTCTACAAACATACGAAACGGAAGCCGCCATGACGTTACGTCATCGCGTCAGTAAAAAACTAGGTACTTAAACTGTAAATTATACTGTAAATTTTGGAATATTTTATTCCTCCCTTGTATTTTACCATGGACAACTGGTTTTTGTATTGGCATAAAGTACAAATCTACCCAGAATAAGCTCTTTCATGATAGATTTTAATAAATCCCGATTTTTAGCAAAAAACGCTATTTATTTCAATAATAAGTACTATTATGTATTCTGTTTTATTGCACCTAAAAACTTCTTATTATTTGTTTTATTTACTGTCGTCTTTGTTGTCAATATGAAATTGCTTTTAGCGATAAAACCGCCCATTGTACATACATATTGTTTCTGTGGTTTCCGTGTAATTTAATTGTAACTAAATAAATATTACAGTACAATTAAATCAATTGTAAAATTTATTTCTATTCTATAAAATTGATTAGGCAAGCAATAATTCTTTGCTACATGAGTTGTATAAATGATCATCACTGTAATGACCTGGCACTTATAGGTAACTCGTCATACCTGCCCAAATATATTCTCCTTGCTAACTACGTCAGTACATCTGGCATGCACAATTCTCGGGGGTTCCAGGGATTCAATGAATTTCCACCTAATAGTCTTCATATGGCTATTGTGTCTGAACTCAGGGTACGCTTTCTCTGTCACATACAACCTCAGGGCCCTTTTATCATCATTGGCTAGGCTCTCATGAGCTTTAATATATGTATCTTGAGCCCTCTGTATGAATACACTTTGATCAAAATCTTCTTCAAAAGACTTTATTTTACGTATTGCCATCATGGATTTTGATTTTTTCTCTAAAAGCTGTACAGTCTGCTTGGCACGTGTCGCGGACACAATGGAGGCTTTGCCGTCGCCTTCTGGTGGCACATATGCCTCAAACACACCCCCTAGAAAATAGAGAAAAAAATTACCAAGTTTAGAAATTCATAGACATCAGATTGTATGTTTAAATATACATGTTTCTGTCAAAGATATTAGGTTTTACTCGTGTGGTTATTTCGAGAATGCCCGACTAGGTTCGGACCCGAGGATCCTTTATCAAAGGGAGAAAGAGTGTGGCGTGAGTAAAACCGTATATTGATATATCTATCAATAGGTACTCTTTACTGCATACCAAAAGAGTAATTATACAATCTAGAAATTTAAGTATATCCCACTAATATTATAAATGTGAAAGTTTGGATGTATGAATGGATGGATGTATGGATGGATGGATGTTTGTTACTCTTTCACACCAAAACTGCTGAACCGATTCCAATGAAACTTGTATGTAGATAGCTGGAGACCTGGATTAACATATAGGCTACTTTTTTATCCCGATATTCCCACGGGATCGGGACTTACGCGAGTGAAACCGCGGGGCGCTATAGTCTTGAATAAATACGAATACCACTCACGAGGAGGAGCTCGTGGCTAAGTGGGGACTAAGTAGGTTAGCACATTACAAGCTTAAGTAATACTAGCTAGTCTTAGGATGGGTGACCATTCTTAACACATTGAGACCCCTCTGTGCTTCGAAGAGCACGTTAAGCCGTCGGTCTTGATTGTCGTACGAACATCTGTGGCATTCGGGTAATTGAAGTCCAAAAAAAAAGGCCGACTACCTAGTCTAACTACAGAACTTCAATATCGCCTAGTACAGTCGCAAATAAAATATCGAAGTTCAGCCGTTTTGTAAATAGACTCAAAGCCAACCCCAACTTAGTTGGGAAAAGGCGCTGAGGATGATGATGAATCCACTCACAATTTTTTTATTACTAGTTTTTATTTAGTTTCACTTGTCCAGTTGTCTGTCTGTAATCAAATCTTGCAAGTTAAATTTGACACACTTCCCGGTTTCCGATTGAGCTGAAATTTTGCATGCATATGTATATCGTGTGACAATGCAATATTATGATGACATGGAGCTGATCTAATGATGGAGCTGGAAGGTGGCCATAGGAACTCTGTAATGAAACGACGCAACCCCATCGAGTTTGGACTCATTTGATTTATAGTAAATCCCGAATCATAAATATCATAATTGACTGGCCTGTTGGCCTAGTGGTTAGTGACCCTGACTGCTATGCCATAGATCGTGGGTTCGATTCCCACCCGAGTCTGGGTGTTCTTTGTGTCCGTTTGTAAAGTCTCCCGCGACACAGGAGTAATTCCTAATGCGGGAGTTGTCTTTTTAAAAAAAACAAAAAAAAAATACTAAAAAGTTAAAAATAAATTACTTGTTAATAAAAAGAACTAAAAAGTTAAAACTAACAATTTTGTCTTTATTTTCTTTTAATATATAGAGTTTACATTTACAGATTACAGATTTGACAATGTTGATAAAGGTCGCAGTGGTGTAGCAGTGATGACTAGCCCATTGTCCTAGATAAGCGACAACATCTAGCGACATGATGCTATGCGATAGTAAAAGTTTAAGGTAGAGAAAAGAGAGAGGAAAAGAGTGTTAGTGTCGGAGCGAAGATACATCAGAGCTACTCCACGTCAAGAGAAGGGAGGAAATAAAGCATTGTTTTAGAAAGGTAGTCGTTTCCTTCCAATCCCAGATATAGAATGACTATTTGATATTTTCACGTCCCGTTGCATTGTCGCATTTGCCGCTCACCTAGGACAATGGGTAAGCCATCAGACTTGCAATCTAAACATTGCAGTTTTGAATCCCATCTAGTACTGTCAAGAGCTCTCTCTTACAGAATGGTAGCTTTATCAGCCAATTTTCATGTTGTGTGTTTCAATTGTCATTATTATTTTCCTTCATTTGATTGTTATGAATGAATCTAATATAGGTATTTAATAGTCTGAATTTGCCAGAAAATGTTGGCATTAAAAAATTGACATGAAATTCATGAAATGTTTATTGATGATGATTATGTAATTTTTTGTTTTTTATTAATTGTTTGTTTTTCAGATTAACATATTTACATAATATGATATGAATAGATAACATGCAGAAGATCTAATGTATCTTGAACATTAGTAACAATTTTAAGAGGTTAAAATAAGTATATGGGTAATATGCGACCGACTCTGAGAGTGTTAGTAACACCTTTAGCCATATCTCTAGCAAATTTAGGTCAGACTACCTTTAAAAAGAACTTATCATTAACTTAATAAATAACCCTTCCTTGGCAGTCAGGCAATAAGAGCTACCTGGACATAGGTACCTACATATAAATAGACAAAGATAAAACACTTCAGTACCTTAATCATCAGCAAGATGAAATAGGACTTAGTAACTTTTATTGTTTCAATATACTTATAAATTACCACAAACCTGTAGCTGAGATGTAGAAAGGTCTCTCCATCCAAGGTCTAGGAGGTAATAATCCCCTCTCCTTCATTTTTTGTCGCATTTTCTCTGGCGTTATTGAACCCACGTCTTCATTCGGATCAGGGAGATCGATTTTGAGGAACTTTTGAGCACGCAATTTTTTATACTTGGGGATCCAGTGTTTTGAGGTTGTGCTACGAGAAGGCTGACTGAATATCACGGGAGTTATTCGAAGAGCGCCTATCTATAAAGCAAACCTCAGGTTTATTAAAGTCAAGTGTTAAATGGATTACAACAATATATGTAACACAAGTGATACCTTTGATAATATATTGTTCGCCATTATTCAGTTGCGAGTAAATTTATGGGAATATCTCTCTATTTATAATTTTTATGTATCTACTTTCATTTACTTGCAAAATAACCTAGAAATCAAAATAACATTGACAGTTTCACTTGTTAATAGTTAATGACAGTTTGGCACAGTGTTGCCAAGTCTAGTCCGGTCAAGTGAGACAAGATAAGACAGACAAGTTGCCAAAAATTTCGATTTCGCAACGACGCGCGTCATTTTTGTCCAACTTTATGAAGGAAAATTTAATTATTTTTGTTCCATGTTATATATCTCAAGTGAATTACGATCAAAGGAATGTAAGAAATTCCTATTTCTAGCACCGTCTTCAAAATGCCTAATAAAATTTTCGACTAGTGAACTAAGTAGTCAACTTTAATATTTATTTTAACATTTTTTAAATGAGAACCACTTTTTTAACACACGAGGCAAGAGAAAATCCGGTATTCAGTCTCTTTAGACATTTTTTTTACTACAAGATCCAAAATATTAGGTTACCCATCTGCTCGTTTGCCCCCTACAAGGTAAAAAAGGCTTAGAAGTTAGTGGATATTAACAATGGTCATTTTCCGGCACCCAATAGGACTAGCTACGTAAGCTACGCCTGAAAAAAAAATTGTTTTACTAATGCACCTTTCCATTTTGTAAGGCCTTTGTTTCATTCTAATAATGAATTGAATTGAAACAATATGACTGTTACAGAATACTACATAATAAGCATTCATTCTTCTTGGATTTTATCTCAAACGTTACTATTAAAATAATAATAGATGTTTTCCCCATTCGACTGAGTTTTTTTTTCTAGTAATCTTTTCAATTTTAGTATTTACGTCAGTGACTTGTGTCACTGGCTTTTTAAACACAATCTATAAATAAGTAAAAACATCAAAACTGCTTTATTTATTTGAGAAAAAGCTGTTTTTTTTAAATACATTTTATTTCTTGAATTTACTGTCATTTTTGTCTATACGTTTTGATTCCCGTGCTTGCAAAAGTCATATGTTTACGAATAAAACATGTCTATGGTGTTTTGTTTTTTCTGCCATTTTTAGTCAAATACTTTCCATTCAAATTGTGTTTTTTTTATTTAAGTGATACAAAATTCATCAAATTTATTGTGTCGTCTTATTAAATATTTTTATACTTATTGAATTTTTGATTGCTTGTATATGCTCAATATTGAAATTTTTTACTGTTTTGTCTCGTGAAGCATTTCCGCCTTATAAGAGCCTTAGAAGTGCTTTATTTTGATTTAGATCGTAAATATAAGTAAATTCCCATATTACTTATCTAGGTTGTGTTTTCAAATTGATCAGGGAAAAAACTAGAGTGTAAAACGCTCCAGCACATTTGAATCGATCGTCAAAGCTAAACCGGAAATCCGGCTACTCCATAGTCCATACACGTTGTCTCTAGCACAAAGGAATAGAGACCGTCGCAGCGTTTCTTTCTTTTCTGAACAGGCGCAGTCCTAGAGAACTCGCAAAAGGAGTAAAAGGCTCCTACATAACCTGTCTATATGTAAGTACTAGTGCACACATCAGTATATAGCGCGTCGTTACTCTGTTCGCAATTTTCAATCGTGCATCAAAACTCCTGGGAGCTCCGCTGAGTCATAGTCAGCCAGGTGATCTCGGATCCCGTTATCGAAGCTTGGAATATTCCTTTTGGACTTTAAATTCAGCGGTTCCGCTACACTATCAGTAAGTGGGACGCGTCCGGACGCCATAGCAGTAGGCCGAAGGGCCGAGCCAGGGGTTGCGTAGCGCATACTGCGGCCGATGACCTTATAACGGAACGGACCTTACTAATTGCCACGTGTTTTTCTTTTCAGCAATATATTGTATGAGTCAGAAGGTAGAAAAACCAATATTATCGGGTCAACGGATCAAGACCAGAAAAAGAGGTATGTAATATTTTCTATTACCTAAATGCAACTTGTGACAATATAACGAGATTTAAGTTACAATTCAGGTCATTGATGACTAAAGTTGTCACTAATGTGTTAAGTTAGCTTCACACGTTTTTCAGTTACCTATACACTGAGTGAATATCGACTTATAATTTAATAATGTTTTTGACCATGACATTGCCCAAGTAAGTCATTGTCATGCCATGGTATTAATTATGGCATGTAGGTCAAAACTTACTTCGATATCGCCTAGTATTTGGGTTGTGGAGGTCTGATGGCAGTCGGTTCACGTAAGATATAGAAGTTCGACCGTATCGTAGTTAGACGAGCCGACCCCAACTTGTTAGGAAAAGGCGCGGAGGATGATGTCAAAACTTACTTAGTGTTTCATAAGGACTATGTCTAAACACAAAGATACATTGAAAATTTTTACACAGTTTATACTTAAAGTATTGAAATGTATTCTCTATCATATTTACATATTCAAGATCGCTGAATAATGAAGTGATAATACTCAAAAAATAATAGCTGTTACCCATAGGTTTACGCAACAAACAACTTTTAAAGCATAGATACTTAGACTCCATGCTTCTTGCCATGGCCAAGTTTTAATACCTTAAAAACTACCCTATTATACTGATCAATGGCTTGTCAATATAATATAACTTGTATTTTATGTTAATCTTGCAAGTTCTTTATAATTTTTATAGCATATTGTCACAGGTAGAGAAACAATAATGTAATACAATAATATTGATGTGTGCTGTTAATTGTTATTGAATAATAAACGGAGATTCTAAATTGACTATATGGTTTTTGTCTAAATGGAATCAAGAGATGAGTTGGAAGCCTACTTCTTTGTTTCCAGTGCCTACTGACTCTGATATTGATACTTAATTAGAACAATGAGAGAAAGTTCTTGCAGTCACTCTGCAACCAATTACAACCCAACAGCAACAAACTTATGTGCATATTGTATAATAGCAGCGCCCCGTGGTTTAACCCGAGTAAGTCCCGATCCTGTTTGAATATCGGAATAAAAAGTAGCCTATATGTTAATCCAGGTTTCCAGCTATCTACTTATCAAGTTTCATCGCAATCGGTTCAGTAGTTTTGGCGTGAAAGAGTAACAAACATCCATACATCCCTCACAAACTTTCACATTTATAATATTAGTAGGATATGTTTCACAGACTTAGAAAATGTACTAAAATATTGAAAAAGGTTGGAATATATTTTTTTGTTGATCTGTAGACTTGACATGTATGTTATTCTAGAATATTCTGTCTAACCAGTTAAACTTTTTAGTACATTTTGACATATGATTTTTTATGTCTTGTGTCTCACTTAATATAAGTTGAACTTTAACGGTTCCATGTCTTGATTGTGAGTCAATACAAACTTCTATTCTGCCATGAATCATTGGATCGTAATATTTAGTAGAATAGCACTGCTATTGTTTTTTGTATGTATGAATAAACCACGTTTATAATTACACATACAAGGAGGTAAGAAACAGGGAAATGTTTACATCATAAAAGATATTTGCATCATAACTAAACTAAAAAATAACTGAATGTTTACACACATGCACCATTCCACCATTTTCTTATGCATTAAGGCTGCCAACATTGCCATGTTTTGAACCACAATGCTAATTCTTTCAACAAAAAAAAGCTCGGATTTTTCATCATGTAAAGTTTTCTTCCATTATTTTTAATAGAATATAATCCTCAGGCCCACTGTTCTAAACATCTCAACCCGAAACTTTAATTCCATTTATTAAGTTTTCAGAATTAAAATCCAGGTCTGCATTTCTCACTCAGCAAAAAGAGGGTAAAATAAAACTTTTTTCATTGTATATCCAAATACAATCCAAACCGTCTTTGGTTCCTCATCCTTGTTGGTAGAGGATTCGATCCTGGAATTTGGATCGGATTCCAATTCCGAAAATTTCGGGATTAAATTTGATCAATCCTGGGATTATCTTTAAACAAACCTGAAATTCTAGGATTAGTAAAAACGGGTTGGTTCATATCCAGTGAATTGATATATCATTCTAGAACTGGTAGGCAATGTGTACTATAAACTGTGGACATATTTTACGAAAGATCAGACTGCTGTTCATAGATCGTAAACAGTTAATAACTGAACCATTTACTTTCGTGTTTATTTCTATTCATGTATTTGTAAACACACACACATATAGTACATAATCTGCATGTAATAGGTACATTTTAGGTTCGATCACGCTATGTTTAAATGTATGTGTTTAGTGTATACGAATTACTATCCAGCGAGCAACTACGATTTCAAAGAAGACAAGTTGGAGCACGATGTGTAGTAGTAGGATTGCTTTTCCACCGGTGTGCATTGTTCCAAAGGAAGAAGTCGAGATGTTATGGACATTTCAATTATGCAAAGAAGTGATAAATATTCTTATTGCCATATCCGAAGGGTAGTGTCATCGCGTTTCCGGAATGACGGTCTTGTTGTGACCTTTCTCTAGTTCTTAGTATTATACCTATTTTTAACCGACTTCAAAAAGGAGGAGGTTCTCAATTAGGCAATGTTTTCTTTGTATCTTTATAAATTATGAATCGATTTTGATGATTTCTTTTTTGTTTGGTAGGTCTTACCTCAAAGGTGGTCCCATATAAATTTTATCGAAATTGATTCAGCGCTTATTGAAAAAAATAACGAAAAATTATACACAGATGACGTTTTGGTTTTTTTTGTTTGACTTTGGACATTTACTTTTTACAAAAAAATTACTTTATTATAAAATCATGAATTCGTCGCGAATTTCAGATCTATTTTATTTTATTCACACATAAAGAGCCAATTGTTGTGTTGCAATAATACAATTCACAATTGTTATTAAGTGGCCCTTGTGATATAAATAAATACAGCTTTAGACTTTGCACTGGAAGGCAGCAACGAGATTAGTTAATGGTTATATATAGGCCTGCCATCACTTAAATTGCCGACGCCGGGCAAAAACTTAAAAACTCCGGACACATGGGTGAAATCGAGATTCTTTCCCGGACACCTTAAAAAAACGCCGATTCCATTTAAACTTTTAGCTTGTTAACAATTCATCTAACATTTATAATGCCCCGTGGCACAATGTCCGTGTTTTACCCGGACACTTTTTGAAATCCACGCCCGGACGCTCCCCGGACGCCCTAGTAAACTAGGACAAATCCTGGGAAACCCGGACGGATGGTAGCCCTAGTTATATATAATAACGCGAAGATTTGGTTAAAACAACTGGTATATACTGTCGTTCCTTACACGTTCAACCGCGTTTATTTTAGGATCATACTAGCGTGAAGTTATATATAGCCTTATACCCTTTCTGAGTAATTAGGTTGTCATATGCAAAAAAATAATGTTTGAAATCCGACATGTGCCAGTTATTATCGCGAACAACAAAAAAAAGGAGCTATCTTTATTAGATTAGTGAAGATATAACTAGATTTGGTTCTGACAACTGGTTTATACTAGTAATTGTCTGGCCACGTGCATTTTGTTATGATATCATACTTATAATTAACAAGTGCACTATAAAAGCTCTCTAGTAGACATATGTTTAGTCTAGACCTGCCATCACTTAAATTGCCAACGCCGGACAAGCTCTTCAAAAATCCCGGACACATGTGTGTAATCGAGATTCTTTCCCGGACACCTTAAAAAACGCCAATTCCATTTTTTTTTATTAAATTAAACAGCTTGTTCATCTAATAATTTTAAGTTGCCCCTGGCACAGAGTGTCCGGTTTTTACCCGGACACTTTTTGAAAATCCCGCCCGGACGCTCCCCGAACGCCCTCTAAACTAGGATAAATCCGGGGAAACCCGGACGGATGGCAGCCCTAGTAGTCTGATCCTAATACGACCAGTTTGTTTGATTGTTTCACATGAAAAACATTTTCGATAACTCATATAGATTATTAGTTGACCCGCGCAATTCCGTCTGCGTTTGTAAATTTCCCCCGTTTTTGCAACATTTTTAATTGATGCTCCGCTCCTATTAGGGTGATATTATATAGCTTATGGCCTTCCTCGATAAATGGGCTATCCAACACGAAAATATTTTTTTAGTTTGAACCAGGAGTTCCTGAGAATAGCGCGTCCAACCAAACAAACTCTTCAGCTTTATCTAATACCTTTAAACGAGCAATTCTTGTATATATGTATGTATATAATCTGAATCTAGGAAACGGCTCCAATGATTTTGATGAAATTTTGTATACAGATAGTTTTGCATTTTAGGTTCAACTACATAGTTGTATTTCCTGTAATAACGTAATTTTACAAAAAAAAAAATACGATTTTACAAAAAGCTACCGAGCCAAGGTTTTGTTTCCCATGTACTAATATTAGTATTATATATTATTAGATTACATATATTTTTGTGTGAATATAAGCTGTTCCTTGCAGTCTTTAGTTACCATTTTTACGGTCAGCCTTCTAAATATCTTGTGTGTCACTGGAGTAGCATGTGTCGATCGAAGAACTTACCTCGGTTGGAATTGTAACATCCTAATAAACGAAACTGTTAATCTAGTGGTTAGTGATCCTGACTGCTGAGCCAGAGGTCGTGGGTTTGATTCCCACTCAGGACAAATAATTGTGTGATCAACCATCATTTGTTCTGTCTGGGTGTAATGTATCTATATTATGTATGTATTTAATAATATACTACAAGTATCTTTATCAGCAGTCTGGATATCATGGTACAGGCTCTGCTTAGTTAGGCCGTGCGTGAGATGTCTGAAGTTATAAAAAAAAAAAAATAGGCCGTCATGGGACTATCGACAGAATTGAAAACTTAAACGAAACGACGAACTTAACGTCACATTAGCAGGTTGGTGACATTAATTAATAAGAAGCTGACAGAACTCAATGTTTAGATTAGCGCCATCTAGTGGATCTATATATGTATTATTAGCGTGACGGTCACGAGTTCAGTGCTTTTTCCCTATAGCAAAAGTGCAAAAACGTGCCTAAAGAAGTTTACACTTCAAAAAACGCGTTAATAAGTAACGTTATCCTTCTAAAAGTAGTAACTTAGTCGTTTAAAATAATACATTATCATGTACACTCAGTGGCGGATTTACCAACAGGCTGAGTAGGCTGAAGCCTAGGGCGGCAGATTTTAGGGGCGGAAAATTTGGGGCATATATTTTTTTTATGTCTTGTCCTGGGGTATCGAATAAGATAGACTGACCGGTAGGGGCGACAAAATTTTAATAGCCTACTGGCGGCAAATGTGTAATTTCGCCGCTGTGTACACTTCTAGAGGAAAATCCACTATTTGCTTTAACGATAAATATGCTTTCATTAAATGACTAAGGTAACTCTTATCTACTTGTCTCTGGCAAAGTACATAAACATCAGTACACAAAAGGTTAACTGCTATTGTAATTTATGTAGGTAGACATTGAATTTAAAACACAAACCTTGTAATTGTTTTTATACTTGTAAAATAGGCTAGATAGTGTCTTAGACCCAGGACGGGGAGGCATTGGATTTATCAGCTAAGAAATACTCAGATACACGATACTGGACTCAACCCCTATTGTAGTGTATTGGGCACGTGAGGATGGCGACTTAATAAGATGGGTTTTACACCACCGTCGCCCCTCCAAATCTGAAACAAGTTCAAAATGAAAACTACTTATACACACACACACTACAGATTAAAAGGACTGATTTCAGTCCTTTTAATCTGTCCTCTTACGGAGCACGGATTTCCTTTCATGCTTGTGAGAGCTCCTCTACCCTCATGAAGTTTAGACATTAATACACTACGCTTGCCTATACTTAGCTATTTGACGGACTTCACAAAACTTCGAGAACATTATGGGGAATCCTCAGGAGTGTAGATTGCCTCATGATATGAATAAAAACAAAATGAGCAATGGAGTTAGACAATGGATATCAGCACATAACCTGATTTATTTCTAAATTAGCAGAATGAAGTACGTTACCATTATTTGAAGAAGTCTGTATATGACTATGATTTGGATGATGCGCATAAACTTCGCAAAGAGAAGGTGCATTAACGAACATCGAACTCGTACCTTCCTACCATCTTTTCCTTCGGCTTTATGCCACTTGCTTTATGTCAGCATCCCCTTTGTGTAGATCTTTCATTCCACTATTAATTTTTAGACAAACTAATCTCAATTAAGACTTAATTTATAAATCTTAGGAAAGCTAGTTACGTTACGATGCTAAAGGTACATCACAACCATTATAATTATGTAAATATCTTTTTATCAAAGTTGGAATAAGTTTAGCCTCATGGCCTTATGTCATCAATTCTTGGTTTATCGTTGCATATTTGTGCTCAGTTTCCTAAAACGTAAAAACGCGTCGTTTCCATCGGTTTCGGGGAATATTAACATAAGAACGCGCAATAACATCGCTATCCTCCTTCACGAGGTCACAGTACAATTTTATTCGATCTCAGCCCTTTTGGTAATAAGTCTCTAAAAGAAATATTTTCTTTCTCATTCAGACGTGTTTAGTAACTGACGCTTAGGTTGCACTAATCGATTTCATTTCATATAAAATGTTAAGCATGATATTGGTTATACTGGACGTTAGTCCGGATTTTGCCCGGACACTTTTTTAAAACCCCCTCCGGACTAGTACAAATCCGGGGAAACCTAGACGGATGGCAGCCCTACTCTACTACTATAGGCAATAATTTTATGAACTGGGCTCATATCAAAAACATACTTTCAACCATGTTTATACCAAGGTGAACTGAAAGATTTGCAAATTTAGCTGGTAGAGGTTATTATACGTATACCCAGACAGTCACGTATTAGTGCAAAGAATAAACACTTTATTCTCATTTACCTGTTTACCTTAAATATTATATGGTGTTTTTTCCTCATTGTTAGTTTGTATATGCATTATGCATTATGCTAGAATAAATGTTTAAATCAATGCTTTCGTCGATTTGTTGACGCAGTAAAATCTACCATGCCATTTATCTTTTAAAAATGGTCTTTATAACATATTTTTGTTTTTTTAACTAATCAAAATAATGATTTTTTATGAGATGTCTAAGGTTGCTTCTCTTGTCTGTTGTCTTTGCCTATGAACACTGAACACTTTAGGGATCGAGGCCTAGTGTTGTTGTTTTAACTGTTTTAAAACCTTAAAAGAAGAAAATTGAGCACTCCCAACAGACTGAAAAGAATTTCACTATAGATAACTTTGACTATATCCTAAAGCCCGCCCAAGACATTGACAGTCGGCTGGAAAAGTCGCTTCAGACTTAAATTTAAGAGTTGACTGACTTGAATGGATAAGAATGATCAAAGAGTATTGTCATTCCTTCTACTTCTTTATTCTGTACTATATTTAGATGTTTAGGCTTCGTCTTTATTTAACTAAGTACTTTCTTGTTCATTGTATTTACCGATCTGGCGGCTGGTGATTCTTTGAAGACAAAAATCTTCAGAAATTTAATTAATCTTAAAGGCAACATTTAAATCCTTGTCATTATTATCATGCTTGATTTCATTAATGTAGTATTTAAGGACAATTACCAACGACGAATTATAATCATAAAAAGCAGGAATATTAACTTGGCTCCTATTTGCAAAGTCTCATTGTTTTCCTGTGTCTGTTGTGAAAGGATGAGGATTATATAACTGAGGTAGTACAGTCGCTTTTAATCTGTCTTGATATTTATTTATAGGTACTTGAGTATAGTACGTCTAGGTGTAATGAATGAACAGTTCTTCAAAAGAATTTAGTACCTAACTGTTTATAGCGCGGCGCTCAATGCTGTAGAATTCTTGAAACATTATTATAACGGTGAGTTATTATTTATTTACAAACGGTATCCACATTAGTCTCGCCACAAGGTTTTTTAAGGTTATAACTGTTGATTGTTTTGTATATCAGCTCTTAAGTTGTATTTAATACGCTACTCATACATAGTAGCGTATTAAAAACCACTGAAGAGCTTCTCGGAAACAAGTCTTGGAAATAAATTTTAACCAACTTATAATTGTCGTATCGAAATGAAACTTTTTATCATTACATATCATAAAACAAAGTCCCCCGTCACGTCTGTCTGTCTGTTCGCAATAAACTCAATAACAACCGAATGGATTTTCGTACGGTTTTCACCAATAAACGGAGTGGTTCATGAGGAAGGTTTAGGTGTATAATTCACTAAGGTTTTGTGTTAAACGGCTGAAATATGACTATGATTGTTGAAGATATCGGAAAATGCTTTGCTACCCGTGCGAAGCCGGGGCGGGTTGCTAGTGTATGTATATTTGGCATCTTAAAGCTGATCTGATGTTGGAGCCAGGAGGTAAACAGTGGAACTCTTCAGTGGCTACTAGTAAACCCTTCGAGTTTGGGCTCATATGATTCGTGGTGACGAGTCCAACATATTGGGCTTGGTCACGATGGCCTGATGGTGAATAGTGGAACAAATTTTTTACTTTTTAATTCGGTTCGCTATTTAAGCGTATTTTTTTTATTTATTTTACCAAGCCATAATAATTATTAAAAGTAATTAGCAGTCTTAGCAAATTATATTATTAAATGGAATTCATAGGAATCTGGAACTATAGAATATTTCTGTATAACTGTGACCCGTGACTTCGTTCTCGTGGAAATTCAAATTTATCTTACAGGTACCGATTTTCTGCTCCAATTTTTTTTAATTATTCGTTCCGTTAGAACCATCTACGAAGTATTAGAAAACAAAAAAAAAATCATGAAATCTGCTAAGTCGTTCTCAAGTATTTAATTCATATATATTTATAGACTAACCGTTGCCCGCGACTTCGTTCGCGTGGAAATTTTGGTAAAATCGATCCCACGAGAACAAAAGTACCCCAATGCTATTTTCTGTACAACAAAAAACTAATTTCATTATTATCTGTTTAGTAGTTAAAGCATGAAAGCGTAATAAACAATTAATTATACAGTTTTTATGAATAGAAATGCTTTTTGAGTCGATTTAATATTCAATATGTATTACGTAGAATCTTAAAGATCTGAGAATACTTTAGTGAATATAGCAAAGTTTTAATTGAAAGCATTTGATGAGTTTCGGAAATTCGAGTCGCGAACTTTGGACGCGGTCCGTTTATCATTATCAAGTTTTTGTTAACGAACTAAATACTTTGAGATGAAACTGGATACAAAGCGCACACAGAAAGTAGTATTAAGCTAGCCAATTGTACATGACTAGCAGCGCCCCGCGGTTTCACCCGCGTAAGCCCCGATCCCGTGGGAATATCGGGATAAAAAGTAGCCTATGCGTTAATCCGGGTCTCCAGCTATCTACATACCAAGTTTTTGCGTGAAAGAGTAACAAACATCCACCCATCCATCCATCCATCCAAACTGACATTCATAATATTAGTGGGATAACGTATTCCGTATTATTTACCGACGACAAAACGAAGGAGGTTCTCAAATCAACCCGTATATTCGTTTTTTATATATAACCGCATGGCAAATAACTTTTTACAGAGTAGTCCGATGTCGATCATTCTGTCTTTTATTGAATAGATTATACTTCAAACAAAAATTTCAAGCCTAAGGATAGAAAAATGGAGACGAAAGATTGTTCACCCATCGACTTTACACCTTTGAACCGATTTTGTTGAAACTTAGCATAAATGTAGTTCTAATGACAATACAACATTACGGAGACGTGTAGTTGATTTGCTGATGGATGCGGAACCCAATCTAACTCGTCAATTGTTTACAGCATCTACTTCGTGTTTGTTCTTATTAATTCATCTTAATGAGAACTTTAAATCTAATAATAGATTGTTGAATATCTGTTCTTTAAATATGTATAACAAATAACAACGAATAGTTAAAGTAGATAATTATATTTTAGCCAAAAAAAGAAAAATATATATTTCGTTAGTTACTAATGCGTTGCTGACGCTGACCTTCTCCAGATATTGATTACACTTTCCAATTCATCCGTTAAAGCAATATCCTTTTCGTTCCGTTGCGTTTTCTTCTTGTCTTCTTTACAATATACTCCCAATTCGTCTATCAATCTTTAAATCTTCGAGAACCCCGGCAGACCTTGGCCGCCTCTTAAACATTAGGCAGCCCCACCATTGCGTCCTCGTCCCCCTTTCGGTTTAGAGAGGCGCGCGGAACACGTCGCGCCACCGTCTCAGGCCTGCTGTAACGGGCAGCCTCACCAGTTCCCCCTAGGCACTACTAGCCCTCTCCGGCGCCCAATGCCTCTTCTTCGGAACGGGAGAGTACTAACCCTCTCCCGCTCCTTTGCCGCCGCCCGATCCCACTCACTTTCACTTTGAACTATGGACAGAATCAGGGTCTCCATCGAGAGACTTCCTCACTACACGATCACATGGAATTTCAGTATATGGGCCGTTTTATGCCACGGGGCGTAAGCAGTCGGTAAAACGCATTTAAATATAAATTCAGTGAGGCATTTGATTCAGAAATTACTGTGTTCAAGCGACATTTCTTTTTACTGTAACATTCACGTGTAACTCAGAATTATTGCGTTACATATTTAATGCGAAAACGCCATTTGGATAACACATGCCCACTGTTATATCTCACAGATGGTGGCAAACCGTGCGTACTTACCATACGGTATGCTATGTGATTTTGCTTCATCATATTTTAAGTATATCGGGTATCAAACGTCTTTATTTTGGAACTTTGTTCCATGCTGTTAATTTATTACACTAAATAAAGTATTTGAAAGAAAACACTATTTTATAAAACGTATAATAAATAGGTGGAGATCGCCTAGTGGTGGAATTTCAACTTTAAGTCATTAAGTTTTGAATGTTTTGTTTTATATTAATGACATTGAGAGTCATGACAGGTTAGCATTTATACGGGGCCCCTGTAGTTTTCCTTATAACACAGTGATTAACAATAAAATTGTAGTTTTCTGCACTTCATCTACTTATAAGCTTTAAGTATTCCAAAAATGACATTCCTCCTCAAAGTCAAAGACTTCTCTTCTCTAAAAACTCTTTAATTACAAATGAGTAATATTTGTCTTGTGCATTTTTCTTCTTTCCTCACGATTACACGGTATTTTCATAAAAAAGTTGGCAACCCTACTCTCGTGGTAACCTTTTAGGTCATAGGAAGCGTAGTGTATTCGAAACGTAATAGTTAAAGCTAATGCGAACCGTGAGTAGTTAGCATAATATGCATATAGATTAGCGTTTATAAATATACTGTATTCTAGCTGCTTCTCGTGCTGCACTTACGGAAACATAAATTATAAATAGAAGGTTACTTGTTATCAATTAATGTGACTGACTGGCTATAGGGCCGAAAGGAACTACGTATATGGTATATAGAACTTGGATTTTTTTTCTGTAAAAATGTGGAAAAAAGAGATGTGAAAGAAAATTTTCTTGACTAACTAATCACCTCCGCGGTAACTTTTAAACTTTCGCGTTCCATGACATAATAGGGATGTAATACCTTTTCGTGATGTCGTTAATTCTCGTGGAAATACATAATTACACCTCCGTGGTGTACAAGACTTGGGAATCTACGTAAAGTTGTATATTCGTTATTGATTACGGTTATTATCGAGCTACCACTGTTGTATTAGTAGATACCAGTATTGCGTATTTACTAAGGAAGTTAGTATTAAACGTTAATTACAAAATCGGAAATACCTGCGATGAAGCAAAGTAAACGATTGAAGCAGAATGGCGAAGAAATATTAAGAATGTTGCAGGCATCGGTTTCATAATTTCGAGATTTTTTTTATTTAGTTTATTATTGACTTATTTTCTGATTGTGTTATTCGTAAACGAATTTATGGCTTCAGATTATTCTAGGAATCTTTGGATTTTAGAAATCTAATTAGTGATATGCTAATCAATTCTCTTAATATTCACTCCGCAGCCCGGAAAGATTTTTTACCACCGATTCGTAATAAAATAGATATAAATCTTATGTCTGTACTCAGTATCTATAAATGTAGTCATTTGATAGGTGTTTGATAGCTACGTATTCGTTTATCAATCGTTATCTAGACACTTCGGTAAGTGAACGACGTACGTTCAATGTCATTGTAGTTTTTGCTTGTAGCCGTTGGAACATTACTGACGTTTGTAGTTTTTTCAGACATCATAATATTGTCTGACACTGCGCCGTAACCAGACAAGGTGAAATTCAAATGAGTACTTATTACTTCAGGATTGGTTTTATAATAATACTAGCCGTTCACTTGCGTTTATGGTCACTGCTCCACTCCTTAGAATCGTAGCGTGATGTTACATAGCTTAAAACCTTCCTCAATAAATACTCTATTCAATACAAATATAATTATTCAAATTTGACTGGTAAACAAACAGTGATTGTGTCCTTATTGAAATATACGCAAAACTATCTTTATTTTGGTTAGTATTGATTTAATAAGTATATATTCTATACGAATCTTTTGAAGGATTTGCACCTCGTTTATCGATGTTTTTTCCATAATGCTAAACTCCTTTGACTCTTGTGTGTCTGTGCTTTCTGTCAAAAATTAGCACCCGAGCAACCGGGATAAAGAAACTTTTTGTACTCATTATTTGAGTGCGATCCGAATGACTTGATTATCTTGGTTTTATGACCCCCGGGGTGCTAACAGTAAGAATGTTTCTTGTCAAGTTTATAAAATCACTTGTCTAAATAAAATACGAATACCGTAACCACTTTTTGTTTTACAGTTAGACTCGACTACGCTTTACGGTAAACATACAAATAGGAATATTACATAGTAGTTTCCTCCTAAATTTTTCAATATTTGACCGCTGAATAACTGTTTCTAACTATGCTTGATTACCTCGGCTAGGCAAAATTAATATTATTATTAATAATTATTATAGTTTAGTAAAACTAAAAACACGCTTTAATGGCAAACCGAACTAAAAAATAAAAACGAGTTCAACTGTCCATCTCCTGGCTCCATCATCAGACTATCATAACCAAGCCCATTCTGGTCAAAACGAATCATATGAGCCCAAATTCGAGGGGTTTACTAGTAGCCACTGAAGAGTTCCTCTGTCAACCTCCTGTCTCCATCATCATATCAGCTCCTTCATCCGAACTGCATATACACACAAAGTTTCATTTGATACGACAATTGGAAGTAGGTTAAAATTGACTGCCAAGATTTTGTTGTTACAAGTGAAGCTAATAGAGCGTGGCAAAGAGAAAAAACCTAGGTGACGAATAAGTCAAGAAGAAATAAAAAGTACTTATTTCTTAAATGACGTTAAAAACGTTATCAGTCAAACAAGAAATAACAACGGCCCAGCAGCTACTCACCAACAAGTAAATTAACAGTATACTATTAGTGATCCGCTTGCAGGATCTATTAAGGTAATTTAAAACAGAAGAAAGAACAGGGGTCAGTATACAAAGTTTAATTTGATACGACTATTAGAAGTAGGTTAAAATTGACTTCCAAGATTTGTTTATATTGTTACAAATGAAGCTAATAGAGCGTGGCAAAAAGAAAAAAACCTAGGTGACGAATAAGCCAAAGACCCAGCGGGTAGTCACCAGCAAGAAAATTAACAGCATGCCATTAGTGATCCGCCTGCAGGATCTATTAATGTAATTTAAAAACAGAACAGGGGTCAGTTTTGATGTCTGTAAAAAAAGCTTTTGAACACCCACGGAGTCTGCGTCCCTGGAGGTATTTTCACAGTTCGCAGAAATCTTCTGTACCTTGTTTCAAAACTACTTTTTAAAGAAAACTTCTACACAAATGTAAACTCTTAAACAGGTTTAACCTTCAATGTGTTTTACAACATATAGTCGGTTCTCAATTACCTTATTTTTCCGCGATTGTCATAATTAGGCCCATTTACTTCCTTGTACGTGTTTACGTAAGACTACGTCAGAAAAAAATAGGGACGGCCGTTAGACCGTGTCAAATGAGTTCGGCTATATGTAAATAGCGTAAGAAATCTTCACCAATATCGAATTATTTGCTTCCCTTTTGCCTAATGATGTTTTCGTCTCTGCCTCCAGATTCAGAAGTTTTTTGTTTTTGTTCTCTTATTATAGAGAACTTTGCGAATGTACGACAAATATCGTTGATTTTTCTGTTATATATTTTTTCTTGTATCAAAATAGACTTGTCGTGCGTAAAGAACTAATATTCAAAGGGTTTTTGTTTGTCCTTCTACCAGTAGAGCAACGGATCGATGTGTTTTCTTATATAGATTTTACGGGCTATAGAGAAATACATAGTGTCTGTGGGACAGGGGGACAGTTGTGGAAATATCGATGTACCAGGAAGGACTCGAACAGCTCACTTGGAGAGTCCTGTTTTTCTAAACTTTCTAAAATTAATAATTAAACTTTAGGCTATGACTTCGCTCTTTCCAATGTTTTGAGTCACATCAATGATCACGCACCACTGACTTTTCGAAGTTCATGTGCGTATTAGAAATTGATTATCACTTTCTTTAACGGTGACGGAAAACATCGTGTGGAAACTTGTATACCTGACAGTTCTCAGAAGATGGGGAAATCAACTAGTCTTAGTATAAATGGGGCTGTGTATCTTTATCGATACAAAAGAAAGTTACACTATCATACTGTGAGACCCACGCGATTGCGATTCGCTATGTGAAAAAGAAATACCTGATTGTTATCCAGTTATGTTGTAGTAACACAGAAGGGAAGCTGCTATAGATACGTAAATATTATTTAAAATGAGCGTTAGCGTAACTAAGCTGGTCAATGTTCGATTATTTAAAACGAGTATTAGTAAACAAATGACAGAGTGAAAGTCATAAAGCTTGACCTTTGATACGTCAATACGTGTGGCCTGTTGACTTAGCACCCACGTGGCCTAACTAAACATAATATACTGGCAACGCTGTCTCGTCTTGATATATCGCCGTGATAAGATGCTTATTTTAGAAGTTATTTATATGCGTTTAGTTATTGCATTTATAGTATAGTGAAAAGTGTCGTTTTCCTGCCTGTAAATGGATTATATGGAGAGAAGTATTGGTAACGAGTGTTCATATGCACCGGTAACCAATGACAATCAGTCAGGCCGGGTCGTTGTTTGTGATCTTAGTTGTGTAGATGTGTAAATGGGCACCATAGTACTTCAGCTCGTACTAGAACCCCTTCAAAATTCAGTATACTATTCGAACCGATGTCTGGTGTCGTTATGAATCTGCTGCACGTAAACCGTTTTCTAGTCATTGTTCTCTATGGTGCCAGGGTATGCTTGGTTGCTACTTTATTGGTATATAATTATGTGTATACATATGAGAATTAACGCGATCACGTAATAGGTATTTCATACCTTTGAATTGCCTGATGTTTCGACCAGGTTGCACTGACCGTGGTCACAGGTTATGGCTGTTGATTCCCGTACGTATAAAAAGTGAAAAATAATATGAATTATTATCACTACTATATCATCCTTTCTTCTTCTTATACTACTATTTTATAAATAAGCAAATCGTAAGGACCCAGAATTTAATAATATTTCCCAGACATTCGACTATGTTCGGCCCATTCGTGTGTTCTGTTAGTTACATAACCAATGAAACGAGGGCCGAAATTCGTTAGTCAGGTTTTGTAGGTTGTGAGAAAAAAGGTCGGCTGGGTAAGCAGAAATCTAACGAGGCTAGACAAATATTGAACTGAACTAACATTTTATAGTGAATATCTTTATTTCTCGAATAAATTGAATGACTTGGAATATTAATAAGAGATTAAAAATTATGTGCAAACGGCTACATCGATCTACACGTGTCCAATGTGTGTGTTGACCTGCCATGGTACGGGAATTCTATACAAGGAGAACTCAACTACTGGAAGTTAAGCTTTATTTTATGTTACAAATGGCCAATGAAATTAAAAAAAAAAAGTTTTAATTTCAACCACCAAGCGATCTTTAGTAACATACATAAATAAATGTGACATGTTAGAATGTATTTTACAAAGGATTTCAAAACCGAAAACGTTACCAACAATGCCTACACCTGGTTTTATCTGTGTTTTGATAACTTGAACTTATCTTCAAGTTATTTTAATGCACAACACGCCATATACAATTTTTTTTTTAATATTTAAGTTTTATGTTACGGTTTTGGCCTTAGCTTCTCGTTCTGTGCGTCACTTGGGGTTAATACGGAAGACCAGCGCTGTGTTGCTGAGTATTAACCTCATTGCTACACCTGAGGGCGTGCAATGGTTATGCAACGTATTTGTGTGTAACTGTATTCATAGTTTTAAGTAATATTTTATTTTGAGTGAGGCAATAAATGGTTCTTTCTGGTTTACCTACAGTTGATACAATAATTACTCCTCATTGTCAAAAATCTTTATAGCTAACATTACAAATAGCTATGGAAGCCAACTTAACACATTCATTAAATTGATATATCTTTAAGAACACGTAATTTAAAAACTAACTTCAATGATGAAAACAATGGCTAGAGTCCTGAAACTCACTGTTGAGAAACCCTTTCTCGTTCATTTATTTCTGACGATACAACTATAACACCGTAACTATTGAACCTCCCAAAAAGCTGTTTTTACATGTTCCATTTTTTTCTATTCCAGATGAGAAAGAGAAGTACGATCCTAACGGTTTCCGCGACGCGCTCGTCCAAGGTCTCGAGCGCGCCGGCGGCGACCTCGACGCGGCCTATAAGTTCTTAGACGCGGCCGGCTCTAAACTTGACTACCGGCGGTATGGCGAAGTCATATTCGATGTGCTTATCGCCGGGGGGCTGTTGCGTGAGTAACCCATGCCTTTATATAACATTTAGACGTCAGAAATGTTCTTTTGCAGTGTCCCAGCTCGATGATGTTGAACAGGTAGACTGAAAATTCAACAACTTATATTGTTATGTTAGATGTGTAAATCGGGACTTATAAAGAAAACTTTCAAATGATGAAATATCTGGCTAGAGTCCTGACAATTGATGACAAACCCTGTTCGTTCGTTATTTGCTGATAATTATTTAAACACATTACCTGCAAGTCTATTATTGTGGGCCTGAATTTATATCGACTTTTGTTTGCTTAACTCCTCAGTCCCCGGTGGAGGGGTGTCGATGGACGGCGATACCCCGAAAACCAACACCTGCATCTTTACCGCGAGCGAGGACATGGAGAGCATGCGGAACTTTGAACAGGTAATATTAGTATTTTTTATACAGGTAAGTGTTTGAGTAAGGTCATAAATAATAATTCCAATAATAAATATCCGGCTCGAAGGACCATCTTAAAAAATCTCTTCACGTATTAATATATCTATAGAAGATACTACATAAGCTGTAATGCACACATAAAGTGTATAATAATATGTCCATTTGTTGTTAAAACATTTTTCATATGAAATGATGAAAAACATGGCTAGAGTCCTGAACATTTATGTAGAGAAATCGTTTCTCGTTCAATTACTTCTGACATAACAATATTTAGTATACTATTGGCATGTTATTTTAGCACAGACACGCTAACAACGTCAATATTATTTGCAGGTATTTGTGAAGTTGATGCGACGTTACAAATATCTGGAGAAGATGTTTGAGGAAGAAATGAAAAAGGTAAACATTTATGTTCTTTTATATGTATTAGATGATTAAGAACCTAGGTACTGTAGCCTAGGGCGCAGTGAAAAGATAGTCGGGAAAGGGGTGTATGTGCAAAAAGACAAGTTTGAAATCAAACAATATACTCTGCAAAGAAGTATTATTGTACTGTACGTTCTAAATAATACATTCACATTAAAATATAACGATCACTTCTGTAAACTCGAAGCAGAACTCCTCGGTCTGACGTCTGCGTCAAGCCTCAGCAGCCTCTCGAACTAAGTGCGGACTTCTCACACACTAGTACTTATATATATCACAGAGGAATGATATAATACAGTACATATTATTATGGGTCAACTCGGTCTACTCGTAATCCCATCCCACTAATATTATAAATGTGAAAGTTTGGATGGATGAATGGATGTTTGTAATTCTTTCAAGAACCACTGAACCGATTGCGATAAAACTTGGTATGTAGACAGCTGGAGACCTAGATTAACGTATAGGCTTTTAATCCAGATATTCCCACGGGATCAGGAATTACGCGGGTGAAACCGCGGGGCGCTGCTAGTATATAATATGACAGGAAAATATCACCCCGTTATCAGGAATGAGTAAGGAAAATGTATGTCAAATTTTGTTTTCTATTTAGGCTCGATTTTCTTTAAGAAATTGCAAGGTCACGGAAAAGAAAATAGTCGGTACTTCATGGCTAAGGCTTACTCATTCAGCACATAAATAAACAGCGACCGTCGTATATCTACGTATCAAGTACAAATTATCTGGAAGTGATTATCGTTAGCTCGCGTAAGCTTTTGTGTGTCAAAAGGGGGGTTATTTTTTACTGATCTCTACTTGTGTTGTAAGATATAGGGCTGTCAATTGACGAGGGGGTGTAGGTGTGATTATAGTAATAATATACTGTGTGATTGTGTTGTGCACACTCTGTGCGACTGTCGACTTATTTGAAATTTTCCGAAATTGCTGCAGTTAGGACGAACACGAGAAATGTATCTCCAAATGCGAGGACATCGCCATCCTTTTATTATGCACAAAAATGTGATTTTAGAATATTTACTTTTTATATTATTTTAATCACGATTAGAGTAACTATGATAAATATTATAAAGACGAAAGTTTGTGAGGGATGGAACTTAGAAACGGCTTAACGGATCTGGATGAAATTTGGTACAGAGATAGATTATAGTCTGGAATAGCACATAGGCTACTTCTTATCTCGGAAAAATATATGATTTCCGTTGGATATATTTCACCAAAATTTCCATGCTAACGAAGTTCCGGGTAACAGCTAGTTTACGATAATAGTGCAGTTCAAAATAAGTATAATAGCCAGTGGTGTAATAATAGGGTGGCAGAGCGGGCAAAATGCCACGGGGCCATGGCCCTAAGGGGCCCCCTGCCCCGACCCCGGTCCGGGCCCGGTCCTAAGCAAACGGCACCAAGAGTGAACTTGTGCCCCTTTCGATGATCTAGCCACGGGCCTAAGATCGTATAGTTACGCCACTGGCCAGCTCAGTACACCCAGATTCGATTTTTCGAAAGAGATTTAATGTTGCAATACAATTTCAGGTGCTTGTCTACCTGAAAGGTTTCGACCCACAACAGCGCACCAAACTTGCACGTATGACTGCATTATGGATCGGTAAGTAGCGATCAATTTGTTGTCTTATAAAAATAAAATTCTACATACTAATATATTATGTACTTATATCATGGAATGCAAGAGTTTAAAAGTTATTATAGCAATTATAAATCATTGAAAAGATTGTCAGTATGTTCCAAAGTACCAGATACTGACTCCCAAACTAGGCTGAAGCGTGTATTTTGGGAGACAGTGTTTAGTCGTAATCGTAAATTGAAAATGAATGAGTAGGTCGTTGCTTTTACAAGTGATAATGGAATATGTGTGCATGGTGTATTTTATTATCACTACATATTATAAAACAAAGTTCCCCGCCGCGTCTGTCTGTCTGTTCGCGATAAACTGAAAAACGGATTTCCATGCGGTTTTCAAAAATAGACAGAGTGATTCACGAGGAAGGTTTAGGTGTATAAGCCGGGGCGGGTTTGCTAGTCTTGATTAACTTCATACTTTACCTCCCGTCTACTGACTTTGTAAAACTTTTAATTGGTCTTTTTACACTATACTCGTTTGTAATCTGTATTTTCGTTGAAAGTTTTCCTGAAAATAATAAATAATATGTATATTTTCTGAACCCCATACTCCATAAGTATATAATAAAAAGTACTTGAAAGTTGAGTTTACATCACACTAGTTTACTCCATGATTTATAGAAATATATATATATTTTTTTTATGGTATAAGTGGCAAACGAGCAGACGGGTCACCTGATGGTAAATGACTACCGCCGCCCATGGGCACCTGCAACTCGAGAGTCACAAGTGCGTTGCCGCCCTTTAAGGTGGGAGTAGGAGAAGAGGGGAAGGGGGAAGAGCGGAAGGACGGGAATAAGAGAGAGGGAAGGGTTAGGGCCTCCGGTAACCTCACTCACGCGGCGAAATGCAATGCAAGCATTGCTTCACAGCCGGTTTTCTGTAAGGCCGTGGTAACGAGCGGAGTCGAGCCGGCCCATACGTGCCGAAGCACGGCTCTCCCACATAAAATTGAAATAGTGATTTCTTAACTCACTCAAATGATATTTACTTTACTTCCACGTGATATGGTAATAAAGTAAATATTCAAGCACCAAATTTATAAAGTTCCAATATTCTTTCCCAAAAGTAAATAATAAAACTGGCAACTTACATTGTAAATACATTATTTGATGTACATGTCAGTAGCCAGCATGGTTTGATGGGTAAATACATCGGCTGATACCACACGGTCACGGGTTCAAATCCCGATCGGCACTAGAGGAGCTTTTTAGAATGTATATGCACACGATTAGAGCCATGTAGCGTGCACTGCGCTGCGCGGTGTCGAAGTAGTGCTATAGTGAAGCGCAGATCATCCTCGGACACCACCACTTGTGGTGTCTGATTACACTGGCTGTGCGACATTTTTGTTATTAATAATATAACTACATATATATATAATGAGGGTTCGCAATTTTTTTTATGATTTTATTTTGCGTTTCATTTTCCAGTTTAATTAATACCATTATATTATAACTTTTCCGTGATAAATCTGTTAACCATTGAATTGGTTTGCATAAATATTTCTTATTGACTAGCTGAACCGACAGATGTTGTACTGTCTTAACTATGAATATTGAATTCGAATTGGTATAATTTGCAGCGCGCATTCTGTCAATCGCGCCAACTGTCAAACGATTAACGGTTATGTCAAAAGTTTTCTTAAATTTCCTTATTTTCCGCGCAACTTTCTTAATTTTTTTCTTTTATAAAACCTTTCGTGAACACGTTAATTCCCGTATAAATACATAATTATATCATGAAACGCGAAAGTTTAAAAGTTTTTTATTATCTTATTTTAAAGGGTTCCATATTTAAAAATCTTACTTTTATTTATTGTTTAGGTAACGGCTGTGTGCCGCCGTCGGTCCTGCTGGTCTTGGTGAACGAACACTTGCTAAAGGACAACCTGGCCCTGGACTTCGTGCTCGAAGTGTTCTCGACCGTCAAACAGGAGCGGGGTGTCACCTCCTTGGTCACCGCGCTCAAGAGGGGACAACTCGAGGGCAGGTTTGTACATAACTACTTTTTTTTATCAATTTAGCATATAATAGATCTTGTACTACTTACTTATGAATGCTTACACATTTAAAACACCTAAATAAATAGCAGGTTTTTGAACATAGCATGTATGTATGTAATGGTAAATTATGTTGATGCAATTGAGTTGCCTTACGGTGAGAGGGATTGAGTTCGAAACCAGTAGAATATAAAATACCAGTAGAAAATAGAATATAAGTGAATCCACCTGTTTAGAGAAACATTTTTGTATAAAGATAATGAAGCTGTGGCGATCCTAACCTTTAGCAGAAATTCAACAGTTCTAGTCCAGTTTGACGGCTCGAGGTCTAGCAGTAATCTGATATAGCATACTGTTACGGAATCCGAAATTGATGAGTAAAGGAAGTCGTAGATTACATAAATTGAGATGCACGCCATCTTTTGGCACTTAACGGAACTAATAGTCTATCCATAAGAATGTTCTACAAGTTCGAACAGCGATCGAGTCAAGTAGATTGTACGAGATGTTTCAGGAAAATTCACGAACTTTCTATGAGATGTTGTTATCCTACTAATAAACTTGAAAGTTTGTGAGGATGTATGGATGTTTGTTACTCTTTCACGCAAAAACTACTGACTTTTTATCACGATATTCCCACGGAACCGGGACTTACGCGGGTGAAACCGCAGGGCGTAGCTAGTGACTATATAAAGACTATAATCAATCAAGAAAGTATGTGTGAGGTGATTGGACAATATTTGCATGTTGATTGCGTAGCTCATATTAACGCCAGTTAAATCTCCGAACTGACAAGTACTGGGTACATCGTTTTTAATCTTATAAATGCAAATGTGAGTTTGTTTCTCGCCTTCATTACTCAAACGTACGTTAAAAGTATATAGGGTCTCTTTCTCCCGGAACACAACTATTGTCGGATAGAAGCGGTGGGTATAAGCTAGTATAAGATAATTTTATACATCCTCGCAAAGTATAAAAGTAACACTTTCTTTAGTTCGCTTACACTACGCGAGGATATAGCAATGGCGTCATTGTACTGGCTTGTCGTATTGTTGCGATACAGTCATTAATGCCGCTACAATTGTTGCGTACAATTCCTGAGAAAGTATTATAGTTCGTATTATACTTTTTTAAATGGGTACCGTGGAATATGTTGAACGCCTGCGTGATGTGTCTGTGTGTGTGAAAAGAAAAATAATTCAGACCAAGCTAATGAATTTCCCAAGTAGTCGCTGTAAAGTATGATTCCGCGTGAACGCTATAAAGTTAGATAATAACAGAAATAAGTGTACCTCCAGGCTGCTGGAGTTCCTGCCGCTCAACCGTCGCAGCGAGGACGTGCTGGCGACGTCCTTCGGCTCGCGCGGCCTCGCCGAGCTGCTGCGCCTGCACCGCGCGCAGGCCTCGCAGGTACCCTCCCTAACTGTACAATGGTAACCAGACTGCTGATAAACATACTTATATATTGCTAAATACATACATATTCATCACTAACCACTAGAGCGACATTGGACATCACATTTTCTATTAACCGATTATAATGAGCGATGACCTTTGCCAACCACACAGTGTACACCCAGAACCGAGACTATTACTTGTTTAACAAATAGCTGTCATATGTGAGACTCGAACTCGCATGACGCCGTGGCATTTGACGAGCAGTCGTTACCCACTGTGCCATTAGTACTGTAGTTATTGAAGTATTGTTATGTACGTGTAGGAAGCTCGCCGCGAGTTGACGCAAGCGCTGCTGGACGAGCTGGCGGAGGAGAAGCCGGTGCGGGATCTGATTCAGGAGCTGCGCGACATGGCCGTCAAGCACTCCATACCTGAGCATGAAGTTGTGGCCATTGTGAGTACTGAATATTTTATTTGAAAATTTTATTATTTTGTTAGGTTATTTAAGTCATTTTTGCAGTTTAAAAAACATTAAGATGATTATTACTTGATTATGATCAACCTAGATTAGAAAAAATCGAACAATGTTGCCGTAATTGCAAAACATTAGATGTAAAAAAAATATTAATCTGTTAGGCAGAATTTAGACAATTCATACAATATCCACCATAGCAGCATAATGCCAGAAATTTTTAAGTCCTGTTTTCTATGTTTAATTAAACATGTATATCCAAATTTCGGGGAGGGATTTTGCTCTTATCTATAGAAATTATCTAAATGATAACAATTTAGAAATTAATTATCATATCTTTTAGCTTTCAAATGTTTTACGTAATATTTTGAAAACGACTGTCGGCGCCGCTGTAAAGTTACTAAAAAACAAATCGTCGTTTTTCTACGACGACGACGATATATATTATAGAACTTTCACATGATGATACTCGATGACGAGTCGGAGTATAACAAGCAGACGATCCGAACTCGGAGGAGCCGAGTTATTCGGAGCCTCCTATATTTGTTTCGTTATCTCGTTGTACTATGTCGATATGGCACTCTGATTATCCTCAAATTCAACCCGAGTACAATAAGGTAGAACATGGAGTAATTAGTGTCGTTTGTGGTAGATCTGGCAATGTGTGATGTCCCGCGGCGAGTGGAACAAGAAGGAGGAGCTGCTGGCGGAGCAGGCGGCCAAGCACCTGCGCCACTACACGCCGCTGCTGGCCGCCTTCGCGCAGTCCGCCAAGGCCGAGAGCGCGCTACTCACTAAAGTAAGGATGCTACTCATATTTTAAAGTTGCTTTTGCTGGAAGATTCGATCGCGTTAATGTAGGTTTTGCCAATGTGTGTTTTTGTGTCCCTGACGAAGATGGCACGCCTAGCCTAGAGAAACCTATTCACTCTACATGTGAACGTTCCAGGATTATAATTGACTGGAAAGATAGATGCAGGCAGTTCATTCCACGCTTTGGCGACTCAACCTAAAAAGGAGATGTCTAAACATTTAGTTCAACTTTTTGGTGTTTCGAAAACGAAAGGATGGAACCTCTGTCTGCGCCTACTAGTCGTACTACTACACTCACCAAAGTGAATCCTATAAAAAACTTTACGACGATGCTCAAGACTGTAGGTAGTTCACTATTCGTGAGCACATCGTATTTATAAGCCTACGGGCTCTTCGCTCAAGAAAGTAAAGAGCTTCTAATTGGTACTTAGCTGAGCAATCCCAAAGGACTATATGAAGTTAGGATAACTGTACCATGAATAAAGAAATGGCCATTGCTGATGAAAAGTTGAAATGTAAATGTTCAACTACTGCTAGGTGTGCAATGTGTTATGAAATACGACTGCCTTACCCTGTTAGGCATCTATCAATTTTACTACCTAGAAATACTCAATTGGAAGTTGGTTGTTTGAAATTTTGCTCCATGGGATGGCATAATAGACTACCCATTATATGGATCTAGCATTAACTAGCGATAAGTGCAGGTCTTTCATTTCTGAAACTAACGATAGACTTATTTAAATTGGTTGGAGTTTGTCCTTATAATAGAATTTTTCTTTTTCCTGTACTGATAATTAGATTTTACGTTATTTGGAAAACTTACAGCTAAAATTCTTTTAGTAAATATATTAATACCATGGTGGGAACCAATTAAAAGTTATCACACTTAACATTACGATTTTAGTACCGTTACGTATCGAAAATTTGATGTGTAATACATGTTTAATATTACTATTATTATTAATATTATAAAAATAATATATTAATTAGTATATTAGTAATGGCATAAGACTTTCCTTAGCTTAAGAACACCTGAAGAAGATATCTATATAAACTTTGTTACATTGTATTCACAGCTAGCACATAGTTGATAAGAATTTTGCTTATCATCATCATTTCAGCCATAGGACGTTCACTGCTAGACCTAGGCCTCCATCAATTGCTTCCAAGAAGTTCAGTTGGAAGCGACCAGCATCCACCATCAGCCTGTGATCTGTATAAAGTCATCTGTCCATCTTGTTGGTAGATGTGTCCTATACGGAGTTAAAACTATAGAAATGTGCAGTCAATGGAATAACAGTATGCACTAATATGGAGCACATAGAGTATTAAAAATTTATAGTAAAATACTTTTATTATTGTAGGTGCAGGAGTACTGTTACGAGAACATGAACTTCATGCGCGCGTTCAGTAAGCTGGTCGTGATGTTGTACAAGACGAATGTACTGTCCGAGGAGGTGATCCTCAAGTGGTACCGCGAGTCCAGCTCCAGCAAGGGCAAGATGATGTTCCTTGACCAGATGAAGAAGTTTGTCGAGTGGCTACAGAGCGCCGAAGAAGGTAACATTAACCGTATTTCTAGTCTAGTAACTAGTCTTTAACCTGATGGTAAGCTGATAACGGAGACTAAAGATTGTCGTAGACAGGGAAGAGCTCTAACTGATGATGCGACTGGTTTTTCTATTATTCATACTAGGTGCTAATTTCATTACATTTTTTTACTAATTTTTAGTTAAAGATCAGTATTAATTTCACAAGAAATAGTCCCTCGCAATATGTACCACCAGCAGTGTTGTGCAAAGTAAACTTCACTGTAATATTGTAGGAAGAATTGTTGAAGTTCATCTTAATTTTAATAGCTATAGGAATGGCCCTTTTGATTTGATGGTCATAGTCTTATAGTGAGTTTAGAAGTATGTCAATGAACACTAAATGCATTTACATACCTACTGAAGTATCAATCATGCATATATAAGAATAGACCGCGCTAGTAATGGGACTATCGTGTAAGTGGATGCGATAGCTCTATAAAAAGAGAACGCTGCTATACGTGGTCCTTTTATCCTTGTCTAGGGAGAGTACGTGGCGTGTGTATGTTGATATGCAATTGTCAACGCCCGTTAATGCGCAATTGCAGCTAAAAAGAGACAGAGGGACCACGTATGGCAGCGTTCTCTTTTTATTCATCTATCGTATATCACGCCTCCTTCCGCGGTCTATTCTTACATGTCTATAGTTTCAATAGTAATTTTCTGGATTTCCAGCTGTACGAATTATTTACAGGAGATCCTCAGAGTGATGAACATGATTTAAGATTCATGTCCATTGCGGGCTACTAACTTTCCTTTTATCTCTTTCACATGATGATACTCGATGACGAGTCGGAGTATAACCAGTAGACGATCCGAGCTTGGAGGGGCCGAGTTATTCGGAACTTTCTATGTTTGTTTCGTTATCTTGTTGTACTTTGTCGATATGGCACTCTGATTATTACTTTGTATACCCCAATAATACCTTGTATATCTAATAAAATAAAAAAATTAAAAATAATTGTAATTTCCAGAGTCCGAGAGCGGCGAAGACGAAGATTAGATTAAGAGCAGCGAGTGAGACTGACAACAACCCGCGCCGTCCCACACTCAAGCATAATCATCCACAACCCCGACACGACAGTCTGACACCGGTCCGTCACCGGCCCGACACCGGTCCGACACGCGGCCGACACCGGTCCGACAGCCGACGACAGCACGGGGCGGCGCCGACACACCCCGCGATGGTCGCACCTACACCAATAATAAATGTACCATAAATATATAGTAATATTGCTAATAACACTAGGGCGACACAGTACGGGACAATGTTTTCTACAAACTGTATATTATTCATTTCTAAATAACATGTTGATGAAATACCATATTTTTTATTCAATTTTTTTAGTAAAATTCAAATAAATGGTGGAAACCACTTGTTGTTTTATTGTGGACGGTAACTTTTGTGATTTCATTCGCTCCTGTCGTCTCTTACCGCAACTCTCGCGCTCTGAGGATACAACTGTAATGGAACCGGCATATGTACAGTCAGGACCAAATATATCTATTCACCAAAAGCGTCAAAAAATATGTTAATTCTACAACATACAGACCATCCTAAAATTACGTGTGAATATTCCAGAAATATCTAGTCAATCGTAGTTTCCTTTAAAATGTGTACGTGTTTTTTTATATGTAAAATGTTTGATGTGAATTGAGTATGACGTCAGTTTTTATTTTACTGAACTATCATGAGGTAACGAATTTTATTTTCCCAAATCTATACTGATGTAATAAAGTACACAAGTATTTTTGTTTGATAGATTGTTTGTTTGTTTTAACGCGCTAATCTCTGGAATACCAGTCCGATTCGGTATTTCTTTTTTTATTGGATATAGTACCCACTCATTGAGGAAGGTTAAATGCCGTGTAACATCACGCTACGACCCTTTGGAGCGGTGCAAGATCCAGAAATGCGGGTGAAACTGGGGAACAGCTAGTAGGTACCTATTGCAAAAAAAAGTAATTAACTAATTAGTAAAGTTAATTACAAAACCTAAAATATTTTTGGCAGGAAAGTAACCATGTTCACCCGGAAAAAAGCGTAACTGATTTTTCAGACTGCAAATGTTAAAGCATTATTATAGTGGCCTGTTGATCTAGTGGTTAGTGATCCTGACTGCTGAGTCAGAGGTGTAGATTCCCGCCTAGAACAAATACTGTGTCTACGTGTAATTTACCCATTATTAATCCTAAGCATAGGCTACTTTTTATCTCGATATTCCCACGGGATTGGGACTTACGCGGGTGAAACCGCGGGTCGCTGCTAGTAATATATAATTATGTTTATTAGCAGTCTGGTCACCATGTACGGCTCTGCCTAATTTGGGATCAGACGGCCGTGTTGAGGTATTATTATTTATTATACAGTACTAGTCACGATCACGTCACAAGATATAAGTAAATATGAACTGCAGCTGACCAATAATGTGCCCCAGGGCCTCAGGTGTATCCTCGAAATGAAATCCCTGTGAACCCGCAGGCAGTGGCGAAACTATACGTAGGTACCATCTGAGGCCCGTGGCTAATTATTATTAGTAGGTACTTGGCAGTTATTTTCTTACGGTTGCACTAAAATCTTGATACCTCGTGTATTTTATTTGGTTTATTAAATTAGATAAATTAAAAAAAATTAAGTAATGTAATTAGTGCCTCCTGTGTTCAGGGCCTGGGACCCCCTCGGGTCGAGGACCAGTGACGTTTTGCCCGCTGTCATCCTATTGTTACGCCACTGCCAGCTGAGTTCAAACTTGGTTTCCTTTGGTTTACTCGTACTAGTTCTCTCCCGTTCCCTTTTATTTATTTATTTAATACTTCCTGCATTTTAAATTGCATGGGGCGGACTTAATGCCTAGTGGCATTATCTACCAGTCAACCTTTGGGTGGTGCTGAGAAGGACGTGTCAGGTGCATATATATATATATAAGTAAATAGAGAAGTGACAAATTGAAAGCTTCCTTTTCGCTTCCCCCTTGGCATACATCACCTCCTCGCAAACAAGGCGGCGTAGAACGCAATATCACAGTTGCGGATCCCATCTTCCTACACATCGAAGTGTGCGAGTCTATACAAATAAGAGGTTTTATGTCTCTTGAAAACGACACGACAACTGTAACACTTTTGATAGGAGAAATACTACACACTTGGCCCGCTCATTATCAACTTAGTTGAGGTCGGCTTTCAGTCTAACTAAAAAACGGCTGAACTTCGATATTTTACGTGAAGCAACTGCCATCAGAGCTCCACGACCCAAGAACTCGGCGATATCGAAGTTCTGTAGTTAGACCAGGTTGTTGGACTTTTTAGGGCTGCAACTACCTGTAACAAATGCCACAGATTTTTGTTTGGCAACCGGGACCGACGGTTTAACGTGCTCTCCGAGACTACATTTGGCCCGCTGCAACGTCTGTATATTATTTCCCGGGAGTTGATACAATGACATTTTTGATGTTAACTATTGTCGTATATTTTAGATCTTTGGTTTGAACACATGTACATATGTATATGAATCGCTGCAAATGTAAACATATTTATGGTCCTGACTGTACATTTACACTATTATTCTACAGTACCTGGGAAACCGAGCTTTGCTCGGTAGGTTTTTGTAAAATCGTGTTTATTGTTTTTTTGTAAAATTGCATTTTCACAAGAAATACAACTATGCAGTTGAACTTTACAAAACTGTATCTGTATACAAAATTTCATCCAAATCGTTGGAGCCGTTTCCTAGATTCAGATTGTATATATACATATATACAAGAATTGCTCGTTTAAAGGTATTAGATAAATAGATAGGTAATCATTGCTTTTTGTTTGCATGTAGGCGGTCATTTATAAAACTTCTGAAACCAGTAAAAAAAAACTGTGGACCCAATGTTCATGGTAATTAACCAATCTGCTACAAAAAAAAGTAGATATCACAGTATCGTTATTTATATTAAAAATTATTATAAAATGATAAAATGTTTAATTGTATATTCCTACCCTACAGCAGATCAAAGTCAAATTAACTCTATTTCATAAAATTGCTTGAAATAGTTTTTTTTTTAATAAAAATTATAGATCAAAACAATGTCATCACATTAGGTTGCTTTGTCAAAACTAAAATATAGCAAGTAAGGTAATTAGAGTCCATAAATAAAAAATAAAAAAGTAAGATAATACCCAAATTCAAATAGTTACAGTCGCTATCTGTCAGTGTCGATCTAGAAGTTCTATAACCGCTCATTTCCAAATAGTTGAGCCGTGTGATATTATGTTATCTGTGCCTGTGAGAAGTAATCGGAGAACCAAACTCATGGCCTCACTCTCACTCTTAACTCATCAGATAGTTATACAATATTTATTACAGCAGTTCTATTGTGCGCGACGTTAGTAAGGTTCAAACTTCAAAATACCACTTGGGTACAAGTCGTCATTCTCAATTTTACTTAGCGCAATAAATAAGTGTTAGCAGAATACCGGCGCTACTTCCCTGAGGTAGCATTACGCTGTGCTAACGACCATTTTTGACTCACGCAGAGGTATTTTTTTTAATTAAAAATTGTAACCTTAATTTAATTAGGTACAGCTCTGTTTTAAACCCGTATTCCTGTGTATGATATGAAAATATTTTTTTTTTTTTACTTTCTTTCAATAACGTATTGTGGTGCTTTGTCTTTTAGTCCTAGATTATTTTTTTTCAACACAAAGGGAGGATCCTCCGACCAGGCGAGGTGATCATGCCTGGCGGACCGCGGTCCAACGGTTGATGTTGGGAAGTTGTATTTATGCTTTCATAGCGCGATGCAGGATTAGTGGTTACTCCGTAGTTCAGCTCGTCTTCGCTGGATGATGTTGAAGTATGTTTTTTGCTGTATGTGGAAGTCGTCACACTACTTTTGCGCTAAATATTTAGATTTATCTGGTGTAATTTTATATTATTATTAGTAAGTGAGTGATGCACCAAAGAGTTTTTATATATGTTTTTACTTCCCGAACTGAATATTCGAAAGAATAATAATTTAGTTCGAACGGACGGTCCGACAAAAGTAATTTTATTTAGATCACACATTTTTTGAACAAATTACAAATGACAGTAGAATTTCTAAAGTACACGAGTTCAGAATGTCGATCGATCTTCATTTTATGGTGTGCGAAAGTTTAGGTATGGAATATTGTACTCATCTCTATATAGTGGCACCCCAACTAAAGTCCCAGGGGCCAGCTTCTCCCTCTGGACCGCATTCAACGGAGAGCGATTCCAATTGTGGATTGCCATAATATTTCAGATCAGATTGACACCTTGGCGTTGCGTAGAGCTTCACTCTGCATTCTCTCTATGGGAAATGCTCCGAGGAATTGTTCGAACTCATACCGGCCGCAGCATTCCGCTGTTGTTTAACGCGACAAAACTTTCATGCCCATTCTTTAGATGATTGGCACTCCACTCTCCTCGTTTGCTTGCCCCCTATACCATAAAAAAACATTATCGAAACAATGCTTTGTGTATTAGCAAAATACACTATTTCTGCGTGTAGCAGGTAACTACAATTGTTAAAATTCGCAGCACAAAACGTTTAACTAGCACTACTATGCCCATGCAAAAACATCGCTATGCAATGTAGTGTAGGTATAGGTATGTAGGCTGCCGGTATATACATATGTACATTAAATACATATATGTAGGTATGGGACACTTTTGTCAAAGAAAATTTCGCAATAGCCGAGGGGAGAGTTCAAGGTCTTAACTGAATTCCGCACGAGGAACGGCTGACAAAAACCAGTCAACTTTTATTATACATCTAACAAACGAATCTGTGTCGTTACTAATTTGGTCTAAATAATGAAACGTCCCCTTGCGAACAGTTGTAAGAAACTTGAATGTTATTTGTTGTTAACAAAAGTAAAATATTTCTAGATAGGCACATGTTTTAAGACCGCTATTATGGGAAACCGGTAGTCCTCACAAATTTAGAACTTGATCATATTCTTTTACTAGAGAGATACATTTAAACGCGTCTTTAAGAAGTCTTAAAGACGCGTTCATAGGTTACGTCGTTTTCGCTTAATTCACTAATAAAAATGTTGGAGGGAAGAAGTGATGAATATGACACTAACAACGGTTGTAATAAGCCATGGTAATCACTTACCATCACGGCATCAGTTAGATCTTTTATTCCTGCTACTTTTGAAGTTCAATAAATCATCGGTCATTTCAGTCACATTTTACGTAAACGTTACGAAAACCTAACCTTATATATTTTTGGAACTTGTAAAGATGGCGGATCACCGGTTTAGGTTTGACAACTTAACAGACTCGCATTTGTAATATTAGTATATATAGTTTAAAAATCCCTAAAGACCGACAAGTTTTTAAGGAATTATTATAGTGTCTGTCTGCTCGTATCTTCTGGAGGGAAAGTATTCGAGATATTGAAGAAAAAATTGTGCTGCTGTAAACGGTATCAAAAGTTCAAACTAAGTTTTAAAAAAAACTGTGAGTCATGGGACTGCACGTCACAAGTGAAAACACACACACACCCACATTATATGTAGGTACCTGAGCGTGACGGTCACGCGAGTTTAGAACTTTTTCCTCATACCAAAAGTGCCCAACGTGCCTAAAGAAGTTTTCACTTCAAAAAAGTGTAACGCGTTGGTCTTGCGATCAAGTGTTTGCGGGTTCAAACCGTTAATATTTACAACTTACTGATTTATTGAACACATTCACAAACCAACCCCGAGGTGGGTTTATCCTAAAAATTATTTAATGCGTCTCAGAAGAATATTTCCAAAATAAAACCCTAATTTACCGGGTCCAGTACCAGGACCTCATTGTCCTCAATCCTATATTATTAAAAACAATATATCTTGCGTCAGTTGCGGTTATCTTTAAAATTTATTATTATTATTTCTTACATACAATGTTCTTTTACACAATAATCAAATGTTACCGACAGATGGCACTTTAAGTAATATCCCGGTACAGTAACAGACTATATGACGGCGTAGTGACCAGTGTTGGTAGTGAAGCCAATCCCCATATGGTTCAACTATTATGTAATTCACAGAGAAGAGTTAAAGCTTTAAGGTCATGTCATCACACACGGTAACGCCACGGCTCCAACCCAGCAATAAAGTTGTCATTCAAATCTGAGCATTGAAACGTTGTCGTATAATTTCAATATCAAAAAGTCGACGGCGGGCAGTAAGCGCGTATTGACATTATGAAATGTATTATACGACCACGTATTAAAACTCAGATTTGAATGACAACTTAATTGCTGGGGTGGAGCCGTGACGGTATAGTGTGTGATGAGCTTTACTGTCCCCATTACAAATTTTCATTAGGTTGAGTAGTTAGAAGCTAACAAACAACCTCACATTCACATTTATAATATTAGCTAGGATTTTCACCTAAAAATACTACACATTTATTTAATACTAGCTGCTCCTGGTTTCACCCGCGTAAGTCCCGGTGTCGTGCTAATATCGGGATAACAAGTAGCCTATGTGTTAATCCAGGTCTCCAGCTATCAACATACCAAGTTTCGTCGCAATCGGTTCAGTAGTTTTTGCGTGAAACAGTAACAAACATCCATACATTCTCACAAACTTTCACGTTTATAATATTAGTAGGATGCATTACTTACATCACAATATATATATAATACTTACTCACAAATATTTTCTACTTGTTTAGGGTTCCGTACCCAAAGGGTAAAACGGGACCCTATTACTAAGACTCCGCTGTCCGCCCGTCCGTCTGTCACCAGGCTGTATCTCATGAACCGTGATAGTTAGACAATTGAAATTTTCACAGGTGATGTATTTCTATTATAATTATAATTATAACAACAAATACTAAAACATAATAAAATGAATATTTAAAATGGGCTCCCATACAACAGACATGATTTTTTTGCCGTTTTTATACATAATGGTACGGAACCCTTCGTGCACGAGTCCGACTCGCACTTGGCCGGTTTTTTTATTATAGTTTAAGGCTTTTTTTAACTGTAAATTCGGGTCAACCATTTACGATGTGAGCAACGTAGGAGAGGATGCCTCTATTGTTGCTCTGGACTAGTCTATAGCCTATTATTTAATGGAGTCAAAAAGACACTAAATATATACCTACGAAATCATAAAAGTCATTATTGATAGCGTCTAATTCTCATTCTTGCAAGTAAAGGTATTCAAGATATGCGAAATCTTTTACAAAGGTAGATATTCATTTCACATATTTGTAAAATAAAGCATGCCAAATGATTATGTGATTATTTTGTATTATGTCACTCAGCTCGTTTTTGAATATCGAATAAAGCCAGGGGAGGCAACCTTCCGGAGTATTCATGGACTTGTTTAACGGCCTCAACATTGTCCCGGCGCTCGTTTTGTTTAGCCCCTCGCGACCAACGCTCAAGGACAGCGGGCCCCGCCACTTCAAGGTCACATCAGGTGATGTTAAAAGCTAGAAACACGTGTGGTAACGGTTCCAACATTAAATATTATTACATGCTTGGTGTATTAAATATACCTAGAGGAATAAGATGAACTTTTGACCCTTTGCGATGAATTGAATTTATTCGTATTCGAATACCACTTTTATACGATTAAACAAGGGGACAAATAAATTTACAATCCTTTTTTTTTCTTTTTTAGGGTTCCGTTCCTTAAAAGGAAAAAAAGGAACACTTTTATGATCACTTTGTTGTTCATCTGTCTGTTAAGACCTTTTTCGCAGGAACTCATACACGAATCAAGTTGAAATTACTACCAAATACATAAATCTGCGGTCCCTTGAAGTTGTAAAAAAATCAAGCTTCTAAGTCAACGCAGTCATAAGATATGGCCATTTAAGCCTTATATTTGACCAAGTTTGAACATTTTGCAGGTAAATCAAACCTATAGGGTACTTACCCATTGACCTAGAATCATGAAATTTGGTAAGAAGCAACATTTGACAGAACAAGTAAAGAAAAAATCTGAAAGTCGTTAATTAGTTGTTATATCACATAAAAAATAGTTTTTGTGAGTACAAACTTATATTTTGCGGTTGGATTTTTGACTTTGTCGTACATCGCAACCGCAGGTTAAGTTTGTCTTTCTAAAAAGACGGGCGATGGACGTACTATCTACGTACAACTTTGCTTGCTTACGGAACCCTTGGTGCGCGAGTCAGACTCGCATTTGTTCGATTTTTTTTTAAATGGCTCGCGTTTGACTATTTTTATTGGTGCTACGAATAAGTGTTTCGTGCTTAGTAGCAACGAATCGAATACGATTCGAGAGGGCGACTATGATAACGGCCACGATTATTAAAGGCACCGAATAAAATTAATAATATATTTTAATTACTTAATGGCAAAAATACCAAAAAATTATTAAAACATTCAAGTTAAAAGGTGTTAACAACATTAACTAAATGACCGCGAGAATCACTGATGTTATTAAGTATAGTTATTGAACGGAAGTGAAGTATGTCACAGGAAGTAATACAATTTATTTTCATTATTAGTACGTAGTAGTAGTAGTAAAAGTAATAATTATGATCATAAAAAATCTATCAATCAATCATGATTCATTGCATCAAATATGATTAGTGGATATGGTGTTACAATAATATCATTTCAGAAACACGTTTTTTTTTAAGCGATCTATCTTTATAAGGTTATCTATGTGACCAAAGATCCAAGAGAATTCTCCAGGGGATTATGGTTTATAGTAGATATTATGTTAGTAGTCTAAATATTAATAAAAAGAGGTAAATAAAGGCAGCTGGCCTCCCCTCCCCTTGGTACGCCCATTCAGAAACTGGTCAAATACCTAGTTTTGATTTTTTTTCAAGAAATAACTATTTAAGCGCATCTAACAGGAAAACTATTAATGTAGAACCGCCATTTTCGTTATCTTAATCATAATAAGAGTTACTTTGAGACAAATGAATAACGATTGCCTTAGTTTACGTTTAAATATGGAGCACACTATTTTGCTAAGTGCGGTAAGTTACATTGTGTTGTGTAATTGTCACCACTCTGTCTCTATCATGTGGCGGCGCTATCCTTTCAATAGGCATATCTTCTTTGTTTTTAAGACGTGCCACAAAGGGGAGACGGAGGTGTTATAGGGTGTCTGTCTGTGCAATCAAAGCTGTTAAGTAGATGGACCGATTTTTATTTAGTAATGTCTGAAAAGGGACTTGATCGAGATTGTTATTAGCTATAATTTAAGAAAATTTATTCAGCCGTTCGAAGATCATGAGGTCTTTTCTATTCTTTTTAAGGATTTTTAAGTCGGGGTATTCTATATTTTTAATTTATACTTGTTCAGACTAAGCTACACTGTGGTCAACTCTATAGGTATTTAATTAAGGTATGCCAAAGGTGCTGGTTCGTAATAGAATTAATGATGGAATTATCTACTGACGAGGTAAAGTAGGTGAAACGAAAATATTATTTTATCATTTAATACTGCAATTAAAACAACAGAATGAAGACAAATGTATGCAATGCAATTTATGACTCAGTAAAGAGAGATAAAAAAAAGTGTTGTCTACAGCATAAACTTTGTATATAATATACTAAGTTTATCGTCTACAGTGTATCCATCTTACAAGGCCTATTGCAGTCTCTGATTTGAACATTCAAAATGTCGAGACTGCATATAGGCCGAATGACTTGGCTTTTTTTTTAAGTAATTGGTGACAGCGCGCCCTTTTGGTCAACAAAGGTAATCCAAACTTTACTATAACATGGAAATATTTGACATCCGAACACAGAATGAATTGCAAAATATATTAAGTAGTCCTTATAAAGGCGGACTGGCTCGGTTAAGCCCATGCCCAGCAGCTGTGCTATAGGAAGCGATGTAGAAAAGGCAGAGATCTCGTCAATGGGACGCACACCTGCGCCATTTTACTCGCCGTGAACAAGGGCTGTCAAAATTATGTTTTGCGAAATATACAGAAATGTAAATTAGTTATGTATGTTTAAATTTAAAAAAAGTGTGTGCGTACTTATGTAAGAAGTTATACTTTTATCTAGTTAAATAACGTTTATTTAAATATCATAATAAATAATATATACCGTTAGCTAACCTCAAATTCTACAAACGTACCTACTCAAAGTAATATGTAAAAACCATTTTTATCACTATCGTGAAGTTGGTAACATTTTATGAAAAACTAAAATGTTCAAAACTTCAGGGTGTCGGTTTTTCGTGACGGTGTGCCCGCGCATCGTAAAAATTTACTTTCGTCATTTTTCCATAACGCGCCAAAAGAAGGGTAACTTCAACAAAAAGTAACTAATTACTTAGGTACTACACTTTTTTAACAAATAAATTAAGTTGTCACAAACTAAAAATCATATACCTAGCTAATACATTATTATAATGTATTACTAATAAATCCTGTGAGGAATAATTATTCCACACAGGATTTATTTTTAATTCAGGGAATAATAACAGAAGTAGCAGCAGTACAAATAATATAATAAAATTAAACTATGTAGGTGTCATTCAACTTTCTCATGTTTTTTTTTAAATGGATGGTGTTAACCCTGATTAAAAATTCAAAGATCAATATCTGTAGTCCTACTTAATGTTTCTAATTTGAATTCCTGTCAAGTTACTATAAAAACTAAAACTAGATTACGCTACGTGTTAAGTGATCTGTTCTAATTATAATTAAGTAAAAGTAATTTATAATAACAGTAGAAACTCTATATAAAATACCATTTCATTTTTATCTGTCCCTTTTTATTTCTCTGTTCACAACCACAGATAACATATGTTTTCAACATTTACGCGCCAAAAATTGCATTTTAAATCGTTCTTTTTAGAAAATATCTATGGAATAATATATTATTTCCGAATCGGTAGCCCTTATGTCGCACACAAAAGTTTACTTATCCCGGCATGAATACAACAATCACTGATATAGAATAAAGAGTCTTGCGATACCCTTACAGCAAAAAATGCTAACCAGGCTCCTGCTTTTGTGAATCGACTAGGCTCACTCGTATTGCAGATGTCTTATAATTCCACAAGGATGGTACGTTATTATAACGAAGTTTCCTGTTCAAAATTATTACCATAACCCATAGTTACAATATTATGGTTTTACTAGCGTTTTCCTTTGTATAAATATGTATTTACTAAAAATAATTACCTATGTTTGCTTATTCTAGAATCCATAGTACAAAAAATAACTAAAATGGACAAACGGATGTAGGGAGAAAAGGTAAGATGTTAAAAGTGTCATTAAATCAGTCGTAGGACTGCACGTCAGAAGCTTAGCTGAAAACATAACTTACATAAGTATACATAAAACATAATATTTATACACACACACTTCTGTATAATTATACATGTGTATCTGAACGTGAAGGGCACGCGAGTTCAGTGCTTTTTCCCCACACCAAAAGTACCCAACGTGCCTAAAGGAGTTTTGACTTAAAAAATTTGGGACATCTTATTAATCTATCGCATAGGCATCAGGGAATTTTTTTTATAAAAAGCAGTAGATTTTACCACAAACCATCCAATTTTTAAAGCTTCTTTAGGTACGTTGGGCACTTTTGGTATGGGGAAAAAGCACTGAACTCGTGACCGTCACGCTAATAGTACATAATATATATAGATCCACTGGAGGGCGCTAATCTAAAGATTGAGTTCTGTCAGCTCCTTATTAATTAATGTCACGAATCTGCTAATGTGACGTTTTAAGTTCATCGTTTCGATTAAGTTTTCGCTTCTGTCGGCAGTCCCATGACTGCCTATTTTGTCTGTTCGTTCCGGGTAATCTCCGGAAAGGGTGGACCGATTTCCACGGAACTTTCACTGGCATATAGTTGGTGTTGTAAGGAGTAACTTAGGCTGTACGTTTATTTTTAACAAAGAATTAGGGTTCCGGGAAAAAAATATAAATATCTTTAAGCAAGTGAAGCCGCGCAGAGTACAGCTAGTTGACTTGTACATTGTATATTAGGCTAAAGCTTGCCGGATGGGCAGCCAATAAATCAACCGGTCTAAAAACCAGAATAGGTCAACGACAAATGTTGCTTTAGGCAATTAATATAGTTCGTTCAAAGTTCAAAACCATAGACAATTCAATCGTATTTTTAATATTCATCATAAACCAAAAACATTCCTTAACACATTGACATATTTAAAAAAAAAAATTACAATCACACTCCGCCGATTTTGGAACTCGTTATTCAAATGTGACGTCAGAGTGCGCCTACGCACTTTATAATAACAGATCGATGGGGTAGATGACCTCAAGAAGATTTATCAAAATTTTGCTGTTTAATAGAAGCCGTAGTTTTCTCAGTTTGCTTTCTCTTCAAATTCTTTTTACAGCATTAATTTTTATAGATTATTTTTAGATAAAAGACTGTCACATAAGTGACTGTCAAGTAGTATTGCCAGATGACGACTCGACTTTTGGGGTTATGTACAGTTTTTCAACACTCTCTGCCCGTGTCGTCATAAGTCTAACAGACAGGAGATAGGTAAGTCCCATTAGTTCAAACGAGTGTAACAGTAATCGCTATAATTGTCAATCGATTTCAGAAACAGAAATACTTGATTCAATTTTATTAATAGAAAGGGAATGTAATGGAAAAATCCTAACATAAAAGTTTGTGAGGATGTATGGATGGATGTTTATTGCTCTTTCACGCAAAACTACTGAACCGATTGCTATGAAACTTGGTATGTGATAGATGGAGACCTGGATTAACACATAGGTTACTTTTTATCCCGATATTCCCACGGCATCGGGATTTACGCGAGTGAGACTGCGGGGTGTAGCTAGCAGTAGATAAACGTAAGGTGTAAGCGAGTCTTAGTTGCCCTGTCCTTTACTAAATCCTTGACATCGTGTATGTAACATTTCGTTATGATCGGTTAAGTAGTTTAGGCGTTAAAGCTTACAAGCAAACTCACATTCGCATTTATAATTTCTTAACTATCGATAATAATCTTTTTTCCTTACTTTTGGTAACGATTTCTAAATTAGGCCTCTTCAATGTAACCGCCATATATTATGTGAACTGTAATTATAGATTATTTAAAAAACAAAACTACATTGAGTCTAAATTTAAAATAAAAATACTCAAATAGATACGATTATATTATCGCATGGAACGCCCGGGGCAAAGAGATTTTGGACCATTTTAAAATTGGTAAAGGTCGTATGTACAACGGTTGCTCAACCTTTATACTCTTGTTTAAAATTCACCCGGTGATACGTGCCTTCATGGACGTACTGTACCGACATCATGTCATGAAATTATATATTCAAAGACAGTTCTGCTTTTACATATACCTACATAATACTTCTGCCAAACTGCTTTTTACAGTTTGTGGGCAGATATAACTCAATTTCTACTTTTTTTTTTAAATAGTTTATGATTTAGTAATAACTTATAAAATTGCTTGCATGCTCGAAAATCTAAGTGGTGGACGCGCTTTCTTAGGCCTCATGTGGCCCTAAGCGCGCTACTGTTGAAGATGCATCTTCCTAGAGCGGATACTGGCACACTGCGTCTCCTGGCGACGTTGCCTAGTTAAGGCATAGGCATTAAAGCAACACTGACGATCCAATCACTATAAGCGAAGACGCATAGTACCTCCTACCGAAAAGCAGGCTAGTAATAAAGTTGTTTGGTAATGTTATAGTGATAAACAAATATTTGGAAATGTGTGTGTTTGAAAATAATATGATGTGTGTGTCTCAATTGTTTTAAGGTATTTCTCGTACAGACATATGTGCTGATTTAGTAGCAAAGGCGTTTACAATTTATTAGAGATTGTGGGTTTAAACTCTGGGTATCTGAGTTCTGGGTTCTGAGTATATAAATACTCAGAACCCTAGTGATTAATTACCACGGACATTTATACAAGACTTTTCTTTACTTTTTAAGATAAGTAGCTCTCTCACTACGTTTTCTTTTTGGAAAGGAAAAAATATATTCTCGGGGAGACGTTTACCTACGTGTTGCTCTCACGACATTGAATAGTTGTTGTATGTCATACCTACTCTGCGCTGCTAAGAGTAATAAAGAAGCAAGATGATGCCAAAACCTGTAAAAAAAAAATTAAAAAAACGTTTTACGTGATAAAGTCATAAGAAAACAGTGGAAGAGAGATATCTATCTCTCTTCCACGCGTCACAAGCCGAACGCTTAGGCCGATCGTGCCACCCTATCGTTTGTTCCGCGCTCTCGCTTGCACGCTCGGCTCAGGCGGAACGTGACAATGAGTCATGCATTTTCGTGCGTGCAGCCGGCTTCATCGATTTATAAGACGATATCACGTCAAAAATTTTGGCAAAGCGACTATCCACTTGAGAACCACTGGCTGAAGATCTCTACAGACTTTCTCCTTCTTTGTTTGACCGACTTCTATAGATATTTAAAGTAACGTAAATCATAAATTCCATAGAAAAAGGACGAACCAAACCCGACACTGATAGTTAATATTTTTACCTACGCAAGTACAATGAGCAAGTACCTGGCCCTTCTCAGAATTTAAAAAAAGTAAATTCGTCCCTTTGTCCTCGGTTTCCGGGGAGCAAGGAGGATTCGACAATAATAGTTCTAAACAAAAATGGTAATTTTAGTTTTGAAATTATTTGTTTATTGAAAGCACTTTTGCGCTTCCTTTGGTGACGAATGTTGAATGGTTATACATTTTAAAGAGCCGGCGAAATGAGGGGGGTTTTTAAAAGCAGTTTTTGAACTGTTTGTTACAACGCAACAACGCTTATAAATGTTCTTAAAAAAATATGTTCAAAGAGATTGTCAGCCTCTCCACGCCAATCTCTATTCCTTACTCTCAGAGAAAATTGATTTTAAAAAACAATAATTATTTCTCCTTCAAAATGTTTTAAAGATGTCTTAATCAAGTATTAAATACCCATTTTATTTTAACACTTGATTAAGAGACCTATTAAAAAAAAAACTGTAAATTTAAGCAATAACTTATAGCTTATTACAGAAATCATTCGTTCCGAGAAAAACAATAAACAAATGCATCAATTAATGGAAATAATGTCGTCAAGAAAAATGGCTATAACTTTCTAGTATTTTCGATGGAGGGCGCTATGAAACGATTCTTTTTTTATTATGTATTTTTATCAACAATTCTTCATGTTAGAGCCATGCTTCGGCACGTATGGGCCGGTTCCAATGGAGTGATACCATGGCCTCATAGAAAACCAGCAGTCAAGCAATGTTTGCATTGTTTTTCGCCGAGTCAGTGGCTTGCAACGCACTTGTGACTCTTGAGTTCCAGGTGCCCATGAGCGGTGGTCATCATTTACCATCACGTGACCCGTCTGCTCGTTTGCCCCCTATACCATAAAAAAAAACAAGAATGTAACAAATGTATAATAATTCCAAAAATCGTTAATATTAAAATGAAAAGTAACCTATGCTTCTTTGAAGTTCTTTGTCTTCCTCGACATTAAGGGTGGAGTGCGTATAAAACGTGCAAACGCGACTAATGGAATCATTCTTTCTTTTTCTTTATTCTTTATATAAAAGACAGCTCCCGCATTAGGAGTTACTCCTGTGTCGCGGGGGACTTTACAAACATATAAACAACGGATACAAAGAACACCCAGACTCTGGTGGGAATCGAACCCACGACCTATGGCATAGCAGTCAGGGTCACTAACCACTAGGCCAACAGGCCAGTCTATTTATCGATTTCATTTATTCGATTAGTTGGTAGTTGCTTATTAAAAATAATAAATTGTACTATTACTACTGCTAGGCTTTGCCCGCGGATTCTCTCGACTTAAATTTATTTTTCCATCCCTCGAGAACATACTTTTTTTTCTGAGTGTCTTGTACTGTATACTCTGGCAATCTGTATGCAAAATTTCATGTAGATCGGTTCAGTTTAGGCGTGAACGCTTAACAAACAAATAAACACATTCGTATTTATAATATTAGTTGGGAAATTAGGGTGTTATTGTTATTTAAAATCAAACAATTTGAAAGCATGCAGGAAAGGTAACCCCTGAATCCGCAACAAATCTCGTCCCTCTAACCGACGAATGAGATCTGGAGGGTCCTATTTCCGAAAGTTAGATTTGCTGCCAAATAACAAGCTCTTCATCATCAACTTACAGAGTCAATTAAATAGAATACTAAATAATGAAGTGATTATATTTGAGCACAAAAAAGCAACCAAAATTTAAAAAGGACAGATGTCCTAAGTCCTACGTTTAAAAAAACAATTGCGAGTTGAACTCGCGTGGAGTAGGTTTCATAATTATGATGAATTCAATGACAATTGCAATGTAAGTGTGTGCGCACGATATTGAGAGATTTACCATATTATTTTAAAACCATAGACTTTTTATAGGTTTTCCTGTAATCTATTGATATGTGTAGCGTAGCAAATTTTTACTTAATCGGTCTAGTAGATTCAGAGCAAATTGACTGTGGTAGACGGACACAGACGCACGAGTAATCCTATAATAGTTACTTTTTTTCATTCGGACGTACGCTAAAACTGAACCGCTACTAAACAGCCCGCTGAAGTGAGTATTATCTTATCTGTGCCGCTGCGTTGCGTTTCACCCGCCAGACGAACACAAGGCCTTAGCGAAAGCTTTCTACTATGGTTCCAGTTATGCACAAGATATAAGACTATTATGTAAACTTATTGAAGTGAAAACTTCTGGACACGTGACCTGATCTAAAATTCGTAAGATACAGCGAGTTTTTTATATTTAAAAAAATATAACATTCGAAATTCAAACATTTATGAGCGGCCAGAAGCGCAGAACTTCCAGTGTACCCTGTGTATACATTTAGAACCTAATTATATATATACAGATGTGTGTGTGTATGTATATGCAAATACATTGTGAAGTTATGTTTTCACTTCTGACGTGCAGTCCTACGACTGACTGTTTTTTTTCTAATATATACGTGTTTCGTCTAACAGCTTATCCGTAATAGTGAATGGGTTCATGACCATTCCTTGTTTTAAAATTAAACAGCCAAATGCGAACTTTAGCAGGATGCACTCACACAAAATACTAAACAAACAGACTGATTATGTGTATTCAAAACTAATCTTATCTTACAATTCTGTAGATGCCTATGCTCAAAATAAATTATTTCGCCAAGTGTCGCAATAAAATAACTTAAAATACTGTGAAAATTGTCGTCCAGTTTTATTTTAACGTTTTTAATTTAGATTATAATTGTTAAATTAACATTAAAAGTAAATGATTTGACAAAACTAAGGCGTGACGTCACGCCTTAGTATTTCATACAAAAATGTATAGACGCTACCGTTTTGACACTTACTAAAAAGATACTGATTTGACTTGACAGTCATCTACCCTATTATAGAAGTTGAATCTAATTTTAGATGCATCAATAGAAAGTTGAAAGCATAAATGTCTGTTGCTCGATTTAGTTCTCATAGAAATTTTGCTGAAATGTATCGCACGGGACCGTTATTTTTTCCCAGAACGATAAAAAGTAGTTATTGTGTCATACCAGACTATAAGCTATCTCTGTGCCAAAATTTATCTAGATCTGTTCAGCTGTTTTTGCTTGAAAGAGTAACAAACAAGCATCCACCATTCATCCATCCTTACAAACTTTCGCCTTTTTGTCCCGGAAATATGTACGGTTTCGTTGGATAGTTTTCACAAAAGTTTCCACGCGAATGAAGTCACGGGCACACATATATAATAAAACAAATAGGACACATAACTTTAAATGAGAGAGAGAGGGGTTGGTTTTGAAACATTTTTCATTGATGCTCCGCTCCTATAGTTTTATATTCCTTACTCGATAAATGGGCTATCCAACACTAAAAGAATTTTTCAATTCGAACCAGTAGTTTATGAGATTAGCGCGTTTAACCAAACAAACAAACTCTTCAGGTTTATAATCACTACATCACTACATATTATAAAACTAAGTCCCCCACCGCGTCTGTCTGTCTGTTCGCGATAAAATGAAAAACTACTGAACGGATTTTCATGCGGTTTTCCCTGAAACACAGTGTGATTCTTTCAGAGGAAGGTTTAGGTGTATAATTTGTTAAGATTTTGTGTGAATTAATTGAAATATGTTGATGATTGTTGAAGATGTCTGCTACCCGTGCGAACCTGGGGCGGCGTCATAGTATTAGTATAGATAAATGATCTAAGGGTACCACCGTTTGTTTAATACCGTACATGGTTAAGTAACAGGGCTGACAACGAGCGTGTGATCTCTTTAGTGTTGCCAGCGTTCAAACCCACGATTACCACTTACAATCCACAAAGCCCTATTACTTGATTCTTGATTACCCCTAAGTGAAACTTACTTAATACTTACGAGTACTTAGCTATATGTTTGTAGATATTCGAATCATTTCGGTCTCAACTCGCTTGTTTACACTTGAGGATGTCTGTTTACAGTTACGTTTAAATAACTTTAATTGAAGTGCACGACAACAAACATTGGCAGTAGGTCAAGTACCAACTAAGAATGACCAACAATTTTTTTTCTTTCAGAGCCCCATCAAGTCAAATCAGTATCTCTTTATTAAAATTTAATTATATATATGTATATATGTACTAGCAGTTCCCGCACGGCTTCGCTCGCGTGTATATATTTATATATCTTTCGTGGTACTCTAATTCTTTTTCCAAAATAAAAGTAGCCTAATTTACTCTTTATAACACCAGCTCGGTCCACCCGTTCATGAGATTAGCCGGAACAAACAGACAGACAGACCGACAGTCAGATAGACAAAAATTTAAAAAACTGACTTTTATTCATAGTTATCGTGCAAATAACTATATGAGCTTAAAAAAACGACTTTGAACGAATTTTCTATGGAAGAAGATTTTTTATTCAGATGATAGTGATAGTGATTGAATTTAAATGAATCGACTAGTTCTGATACGAATGCTGAAAAACTGAACATTACAAACAGACACATCAATTTTATTTATTTGTATTGATGATAACTAGCAATTTTATTTATTTGTATTGATGATAATAATCTGATCTGATGATTATAAAATAAAATAGAACTTCAAATTAATAACGGACAATCATTTCAAGTCTTCAAGATATATTGACTGACTCCTACTATTATAGATGCGGATGTTTGCATGGTTTATTACTCAATCACGCCAAACGGCTGAACGAATCTGCATGAAATTTGGCAGAGAGATATGTCTGGAATAGCACATAGGCTACTTTTTATCCCTTAAAAATTTATGGGGGATAGATTTGAATTTCTATTTCCGCGTGAACGAAATCACGGACAATGGATGGATGGATGGAGCGATGGATGGATGGATGGATGGATGGATGGATGGATGGATGGATGGATGGATGGATGGATGGATGTTTGTTACTCTTTTACGCAAAAACCACTGAACCGATTGCGATGAAACTTGGTATGTAGGTAGCTGGAGACGTGGATTAACGCATAGGCTACTTTTTATCCCGATATTCCCACGGAATCGGGTCTTACGCGGGTGAAACCGCGGGGCGCTGCTAGTATTATAAATGTGAAAGTTTGGATGAATGGCTAGATAGATGAATGGATGTTTGTTACTCTTTCACGCCAAAACAACTGAACCGATTGCGATGAAACTTTGTATTGAGATAGCTGGAGACCTGGATTAACGTATATGCTACTTTTTATCCCGATATTCCCACGGGATCGGGACTTACGAGGGTGAAACCGCGGGGCACTGCCAGTTTAATATTTATAACTTAATGGTAGGTTTATATTTAAGTATCTTTTGCAAAGATAATTCTATCCTAACCTACTGCGTCTAACTTTGCCTCGCAAAAGTCGGCCTGTCATCACTCTCTATGATATTTGACCTCCAGCCGTTATGCGAGTATCATGTGTACACAGAAATGGATCCACTGTTAAGAAAGGTAACAAGTGGGTCTTAACTTACACTTTGTTTAAACTAATAAATTAGATTACTTACGTCCTTATTGGTTCTAGAAGAGACTTCGTTGTTTTTGTCATTGTACAAGACCGAATAAGAATAGTTACCCTGTGCCTTTGACCAATAAAAAAAAAAGTTTTATCGGTCAGAGCCCTGTGTTTATAATAAATATATAAACACGGCTGATGTGAATATATTGTTGAATAAAGGGTTATAAAAAATAAGGTCCTTGTACTAGCGAAGATTTGGTTTATTACTATTATTAGGCCTTTTAATTTGAATTGTACATGTGAGAACTGTGTAGGCACTTAAGTATTAAGTTAATTTTCTATGTGGACTAGAAGTTTTGTGATTTTTCGATCAGTCAGTCAGTCAGTCAGTCTATGTCCAACAACCACCAGAAAATGAATACGTACGTTTTGTTTTTAAAACACATTTCAATCTCTTTGTTTATGGATTTTAACAAGTGTCTTTAAAAAACCGGCCAAGTGCGAGTCGGACTCGCGCATGAAGGGTACCATCGTACAAAATTGAATACTATGTTTTATACTTTTTAATTATATTTTTTTAAGGGAATATAGCAATAGAAACTGTAAGCATTTCAAGCGTCTACTTGTTGCTATTATTAAGATCGAGCAAAAAAAGCCAAAATACATGGTTCTAGTAGGGTAGCCCCTTTAATTTTTATTTATTTTATTATTTATTGTTGTAGCGGCAACAGAAATACGCATTCTGTGGAAATTTCAACGGTCTACCTACTACGGATCATGAAATACAGCCCGCTGATAGCAGAGATAGCAGAGGCTTAGTAATAGGGTCTCGTTGGTTACGGTACCCTAGAAATATATCTCGGCTATCAGTGAAATGCGTAAATGTGTGCTGCCATGGCTGGTTTGACAAGGTTTTCCAAATTGAAATACAAAGCCCAAATGACATTTTGCATGGGTTCCATGGGAAAGTTTATTTTTTAACAAGTAATGTAACTGTCTACCCCGTTAAAGTTAAAAGGGCGTGATGATAACCAACTGAACAACTTAATTATTGTCGGCCGTCACTCTAATTATTACATAAAATGGGTACTTTGTTTTTCTTTGATTTTGAACTTAATGATAAGGGCAATAGGTTGGTTTTTAAATGATCTGAGACCACTATTTATTGTTTACTTTTCTTACAATTATCCCACTAATATTATAAATGTGAAAGTTTGGATGGATACCACGCAAAAACCACTGAACCGATTGTGATGAAACTTGGTATGTAGATAGCTGGAGACTTGGATTAACACATAGGCTACCTACTTTTTATCCCGATATTCCTACGGCATCGGGACTTACGCGGGTGAAACCGCGGGGCGCAGCTATTGGTATTGGTAAAGGGCTCTGTTTTCGCATTTAGACTCATAGGCGGTCCATTATGCGTTCAGATAGGCTGGCTAGTTGAGCCAGCCTAGCTCCTTCCAGAAGCACAGAAGCCTCCTGGGGCCTTCACAGGCTTCTAGGAGCGACCTCGCTCCTGCGAGGATATTTGCCCGTTGTGTGGCCACTCCCTCGCACTCCAGGACAACGTGGGCGGCCGTTTCCTCCGTATTAAGACAGCCTCTACATAGAGGACTGTTTGTCGCATTGATGGTGAATAGGTGCCGGTTTAGGGCCAAGTGGCCCGTAATGGTACCTACAACTATTCTGATCTCAAGTCGGTTAAGACTGAGCAGTCTGCAGGTTAAACGTGGTGAGACCTCCGTCAACACCAGTCTATATTGCCTACAGCCGGGCGTATCAGCCCAGCGACCGTTGTGCGCTTCACAGGTTCGTTGCCTTACCCATGAGCGAAGTTGATTAAAGGGAAGTGGTGGCCCTGCCACTGTCGGGGGCGTAGCTAATTATCCATATATTAGTTATGGCAACTTTCACAATTTGAATTTCGAGTTTTTTTTACAATATTTACTATATTTTGATACAATTTATTCAATCCATCAAACATAGGCCTGCCATCACTTAAATTGCTGACGCCGGACAAGCTCTTCAAAAATCCCGGACACATGTGTGGAATCGAGATTCTTGCCCGGACACCTCAAAAAAATGCCGATTCCATTTTTTTGTTAAATTAAACAGCTTGTTCATCTAAAAATTATATTGTCCCCTGGCACACCCTGGTTTTACCCGGACACTTTTTGAAAACCTCGCCCGGACGCTCCCCGGACTCTCTCTAAACTAGGACAAATCCGGGAAAACCCGGACGGATGGCAGCCCTAATCAAACATAATATTTAGCGAAAGACACTTCCTTCCAACCGGGTTTCAAAAAGATACCACGCGTTTTATTAATTAGAATGTTTATTTTCATTTATTGTCTTTAGATTTATTTTTTATAAATAAAAGCGTGTTACATTGTGATTGCAAAAAAAATAATAATGAAGGTGTAATTATGCTAAATGTTCTTTAATGTTCCATCACAATGTAACACGCTCAAAAAAATTGGGTATGTGATAATAAAAACGCAAAGATTTAATACAAGGTGTAAAGTTTTAGGCTTTAATCAAATGTCTATTAGGTATGTACCTACTTACGATATGGGATTATTGTGACGTAGACGAATAAATTCTTACTTCATCACTTTCTATTTATCAACTTATTTACAGCCGAACTTTACAACGTATTTTTAACTTACAAGTTTTACATTACATTTTATATTATTATTTTACTTTCGAATTAACCTTTGTTCCTAACATATATTAATAACAACTAGAGAAATTGATGCACACTGAACGTAGTACGATTAAAAACCAGTAACGTAACTCATCTCATAAATGAAAGAAAACCGGTACCTGGGACAAAAATCGCGTCTGAGGACAAATACTTAAATGCAATTTCGTATTTTTCACCGCGATATAGTTTATTGCTGTCGGTTGTAAATCTCAGTTAATGGATGTTTCTCTCTAAACTGGGCAAAACTATGTAAAAATGCATAACTAAATTTTGCACTTACCTTTAAAAGATTAGCAATTACCTGATCTACCTCTGCCCAGTGTACAATCCCACTAATCCCACTAATATTATAAATGTGAAAGTTTGGATGGATCGATGGATGGATGTATGGATGGATGGATGGATGTTTGTTACTCGTTCACACAAAAACCACTGAATCAATTGCAATGAAACTATGTAGATAGCTGGAGACCTGGATTAACACATAAGCTACTTTCTATCCCGATTTTCCCATGGGATCAGGGCTTACGCGGGTGAAACCGTGTGGCGCTGCTAGTATCTATTAAAATACATTTCGTTATATTAAAAATGTTTTATAATGCTCAAAACAGTCCCCTGGTGTGGCACAGAACTGGAATAGTAGGTAAATTAAGGTTTAATGTAACCATTGGCTATAGAATCAATCAAAGTGTTTGCCTGTTCAAACAATATTATATCATTGTTCAATAGACCTGCTTATTTTTTTTTATTATTATGTTATAAAATTAAAAACAAAATTAAAGTATGTCTCCGCATTTTGTAAACAGTCACCCTGTCTATACTTTTAATTACGCACACTGTAGTCTACAGCTATCATAATTGCATTATTGCGTGTAACGAAAAGCATACGACTGACGGTTGCGGCGACGATTTATTTTTATTTAGTGCTACATGAACGTTTCTTTGTGTAACCCGAGTTGTAACCTGACAACCGTTGCGCCGACGACAGTCCCTGGCTAAGGATTATTTGTATTTTAGAAACTTTATATTGATATAATAGATAAATATTATCCGTGTACACCAAAGTAACATGACTTTATTACATTTTGTGCTACCTTTTAATAAAGTAAAATTAAACAGTCCCCTGGCACCAGTCCCCCTTTTCACCTATGCTGTGTCTAATAACTGAAAATGATGGCATAACATACGCCTGACTTAGTAAGCTGGAATTCAGTTATTCTATAAGATATATTCAGGTCAGCTTTCGGCTTTTAATGTAACTAGATTAGGGTGAATACCAGTTTTCGTAAGTTGACTGTCATTTGACTTGCGGCGTCAAAAGGAATACATAGTTATATATTGATCTATTACGTGCTAGGGTTGTCAACCAAAAAAAAACTCAAAAACAATACAGTACTAGAAGTTTTTTAAGTAAAATCCCACTAATATTATAAATGTGAAAGTTTGGATGGATAAATGGATGGATGGATGGATGGACGGATGTTTGTTACTCTTTCACCCAAAAACCACTGAACCAATTGCTATGAAACTTGGTATGTAGACAGCTCAAGACCTGGATTAACGCATAGGCTATTTTTTATTCCAATATTCCCACGGGATCGGGACTTACGCGGGTGAAACCGCGGGGCGCTGCTAGTAGAATATAAAGTTATAACTTTCATCTTAGAGTGCCTCAGTTCAGCTTCGTTGACAACGCCTCTTATAGGAAGACATTGCTGCTTCCAGCTAATGTCTCTGATTGGCACGGTACCCCCAGGGAACTGTGAGGAAGAAAAGCTTTAAATACAGGGAGCAAGCGCTCGCTGACTACAGTTTGTTTGTTTTTTAACTGCAAGGACTCGTCCCGACGTTGGACACTGCGTTATTTCGGGAGAAACAATTTCATATTAAATAATAAGAGTTAGGTACAACTAAATAAACAAGCTTTAATTGCGAACGGAATTAAAAAGTAATATATTAAAAATTTAAAACACAACCGACTCGAAAATCCCTTCAACGATTAGAAAAGAGCTGATGATCTTCGAACGGCTGAACAGATTTTCATGAATTATATCTAAGAACACTCTCGATCAAGTCACCTTTCAAACAAAAAAACCGCACTGAAATCGGTTCATCCGTTCGGGAGCAACGATGCCACAGACAGACGGACACACACAGACACGTCAAACTTATAACACCCCATCGTTTTTGCGTCGGAGGTTAAAAAAGAGTTCAATTATCCACAGCTTGGCCTCATTATCAGACCATCGTTATGGAGTCTATTGGACTCGTCAAAACGAATCATATACTATGAGCCCGAGAGGTTTACTAGCCACTAAAGTGTTCTCCTATCCACCTTCTGTGTCCATCATCAGATCGGCTCAGATGCCAATTAATAGTTTTGACATCCAAACTACATATGTACCTACCTACATATATGGAAAAATTACTTTTTTTTTTAGACGGGTCACCTGATGGTAATTGACTATCGTCGCCCATGGACACCTGCAACTCAAGAGTCATAAGTGCGTTGCCGGCTTTTGAGATGTTTGAAGACTTTGAAGGTTTGAAGGTCGTATCGGTCGAACAAATCAAACCGAGTTAATAATATAAAAATCTGGAATATTTGGTAACCCTGACTCTCAATCTAGTAACTAGTTTAATTAAAACAAAATAAATGAAGCAAACGGCCTACTATTGATAAGATATTTCCCATGGTGCGACATGATATTTCCGGTCATCCAGTTTCCGGAACTATTTTATTCTTAATTTATTTTCTTAAAAATTAACTGTGGTTTTTAATGCTCCCGTACATCATTTTTATATACATGTATTTTCACGTCCTCAGATAAATTTAAAAGGCATCAATTATACACACGATTTGCATTTTATTTTATTAACCGACTTAAAAAAAGGAGGAGGTTCTATGTTCCACGGCATATTTTTTTTTATGTATGTTTACCGATTACTCAAAGACACCTGGACCGATTTGGAAAATTCTTCTTTTACTTGAAACGGTATACTTCTGATTTGGTCCCATGGTCATCAGCTCAGGAACTGATGATGGGATCCTGGAGAAATCGAGGGAATCTTCAAATTTTATAGGAACACTTGAAGCGATTTGGATATTTTGAGGCGCATTGAATTCGGTGATACTTTTTTTAAAAGATATTTATGACGTCAAGCAGCCAAATGATTTTGTAGCGGTAAAGAGAGCATATATCCTAATTAGTATTATAAATTTGAATGTAAGTTTGTTTCATCAAGTTTGATCATGAAATTTTGCATAGGAACACGTTGTCAGCAGTAGGGTACCGACTTCAAGCAGACCAGTATCTACCTACTACATAATGTAACCATTATTTATATATATATAAATATATATATATATATATATCTATATATATATATCTGTGGTTTGGTATCGATTATTTTTCACTTTTCAGTAGCCTCTCTTATTATTTGTTTTGAATTCGGTTTAACTTTTTTTAAACTGTTTGTTTTTAAATTTTTGGGGTATAAGGTACGTACGTACGTACCTACATAGGCTTCATTTTATCCCAATATTCCCACGGCATCGGGACTTACGCGGGTGAAACCGCGGGGCGCAGATAGTATATTATAATTTTATAAACGTGAAAGTTGGTGAGGATGTAGATGTATGGATGTTTGTTACTCTTTCACGCAAAAACCACTGAACCGATTGCGATGAAACTTGGTATGTAGAAAGCTGGAGTCCTGGATTAACGCATAGGCTACTTTTTATCCTGATATTCTCTCGGCACCGGAACTTACGCGGGTGAAATCGCAGGGCGCAGCTAGTTATAAATATTGTTATACTTACTAGTTTGCCTGATGATCGGATTTCGACCCTGGTTTGGCCTTCACGTGGCCAGTATAACTTGAACTGTCATTATATAGAACTTACGTATTGTGACAGGTCAACACAAACTGGACACGTATAACTTGATGTACCTACCTAGCTGTTATTTTTTAATTTGTAAGTATATATAAACTGTAAGTATTTCAAATTTCACGTTACTGCGTTTGCGACATTTTCTTAAAAAGAGTTACCGTTACCGGGATCTAGGTCTTATATTTAATTATTTATCTTCAATTTTATGTGCATTTTTATTTTTGTTCTGCGAATTAAAAAAAAAAACTGTACCAAAACTTTCCTTTTAATTTTTTTTAAAAGCCTGTGTTTAGCAACTGTCATCTTATCTCATAGCTTATTCATACAGCTTTAAAAATTAAGTTGAGACAATGCTCACCGAATGTCATCATCATCATTACTCAGCCTTTAGGGGGGCATCCATAAATTTCGTCACACGAATTTCATGATTTTTGACCCCTCTCCCCCATTCTCGTCACATGTGGTCACATTTGTAGGTCCCCCTCTTCCTTGGTGTGACGTAACATATTTTTTTTGCAATTTTACACCCAGAAGTAAATAAATGAAAACAGTAGTGCCAAAAATATTAATGCGGGCGAGAACTCGCCAACAAAGCAACATTTATTTATTTATTGCTTTACCTACAATTGTTACACTTACATACATGTTCATAATATAAATATACATGCTCACGTACTATCTCAGTGCACAATATACAACGGCAAACACAACATTCACAGATTTACAGATTTAAAATATGTATATATATAGATCGCGTGGTGGTCGAATTTCGACAATGTTTTATTTCATCGGCCAATATTACTTAATCTGTCATTGTATAGACTTTTGTACCATGACAGGTCAAAATATATACTGGACACTCATAGCTGTATGTACCCGTTTTTGCATTTTTTTTAACTTTGTAGCAAATATTGTTCAAAAATTTTAGCATTCGTCACTTCTTCTCTGTGGAAACTATAAGTGTCCGAAATTTCATACTCCTCCGTCCGCCCAATTTTCGTAAAAAGGGATCCAAAGTTTTCGCTTCACGTATATATATATAGATGGCAACTATACAAAAGAGAAGGGAAATGTTAATTAGTTAATTTGATGATTGATAAAAGCAATGTAAACCTTATACATCCTAGAGATAGAGTTTTGTTTTCAGTTTTCGTTTACAGTTATTGTTATGTATGGCCCTAAGAAATGTCTAGTTTCTCATACATATTGGAAAACTCCACTTTGGAATTTTTTTCCAACATTTTCCATCTAAGTTGTAAGTTATTGTATCGTTCGAGTGTGTGGGTAGCTCACGTAACGGTCGGCCCGAATGGGACCGGTCTGCTGACGGTGCGGGCGCGCCGGCGCATCGCATGCCCGCGAACCAACTGACTACGCGCAATTTGTATCATCACGGGTCCGATTAGTTTTGGAATTAACAGTTAGCAACAAAGTGTGTACAATACATTGGCTATATTAAGAACTGTTATAGAATTTGATTGAAGAAAGAAATGTAGAAAAAAATTGTTTTCAAACTTTTTCTATGATAAGTCTAACTAACGCTCGGTGTCCGAAAGGCTGATTCCACGCAAATACTAACTAATCATACGTCATGTAGGGATATATTAAGTTGCTGAAAGCATGATTAGGCACTTTGATTTGACCATCGGATCTTTAACAGAGCTTCTGTCAAATGTGAATTAACTTCAACTTTTGATTTGTGGCTTTGTGGAGCTTCCACAATTTCGCCAATGTCAAATGTGAATTAATTTTATCGCAAAATCTTATGTCAAATGCCATTCGAATGTTCAATGAAATTGCTCATAGACTAGTTTTTTTTCTTTGGTCAACATTTAAGAAACTCGAATTGATTTGACATCACTGTTAACTTGACAACTCTGTTAGTTGAATAATATTTTTTACCAGCTTCTCAGAAACCGGCTGTTAATCTCCAAAGCAATAGCTACTAAAAAAATGCTGGACAAACAGAGCAAAAAAAACCCAGAGATCGAAATGCGATCATAGTTCATTTAATTAATTTTGATAACAAGCCGTTCTCCGCAGTTTCGTCCGCATTTATAGTCACTGTTGCTCCTCCAAAGGTCGTAGCGTGATGTTACATAGCCTATACTATTCCTCATGAATCTGGCTATCTTATACAAAAAGTTTTTTTCGAATCCGACTGGTATTTCCAGAGATTAGCGCGTTTAAACAAACAGACAAACACATAATTTTTATTATATTAGTATGGTTAATTAGTCTCCGTCATAAATAGGATGATCATAAGCCGGACGGATGGTATTAGTATAGGGCTCTGTTTCCGCATTAAGACTCATAGGCGGTCCATTAAGCGTTCAAATAAGGCTGATTAGTTGAGCCAGCCTAACTCCTTCCAGAAGCACAGAAGCCTCCTGGGATGTTCACAGACTTCTAGGAGCGACCTCGCACATACGAGGATATTTCCCCGTTGTGTGGCCAGGATAAAAACTCCAGGATAACGTGGGCGGCTGTTTCCTCCGCGTTGAGACATCCATGGATCCTACCACTATCCTGATGTCGAGTCGGTTAAGACTGAGCAGTCTGCAAAAGCCGGAAAGGATGATAGTTGAACCATTTAATTACCATCTTAATATCACACGGTACAAGTATTTTGATTATAGGTATTGATGATGGTGGCGAGTGCAACGTCAGATGTCGGGTTTGATTTTAGCTTAGTGTAAATATTTGTAAACACAACATATCGCACACCAAGATCAGCACAGGTATTAACTCAAATGAACGTGAAATGGCGAAAAACTAATTACTGTTCTGTATAGATTCATGCTTTTTATATGCAGCTAGAAGTAAGATTGTGTTTTAATCATGTTTTGGGGCTGAAATTTAGATTTTTGTAGCTATTTCCCTATTGCTTAACAATGTCTATATATTTATTTTATTGTTTTGAGTTGAGCCCGTGTTGGTGAATTTAGTGTCTAGCGTCGAGTAGTGCTGATACTTTTAAATCTATTTTATTGGTCGGTATGGTGTGATTTTTGGGTTAGCTCCCTTTGAGCTAGGTGTACGATATGTATATTTGCATTGCTGAGAGTGTTTCTAAGTATTGTTACATATTATACATAGAAACTAGATAGGTAATGTATTTGTATCTATAATAATCTACATATACTCGAAAGATTTAGGTATTTAAATAAAGATGAACAACAATAGGTCACTACCATAGCTAATGCTGTGGTGAAAACTAATCAATAATACAGAACTCTCAATACACACCTTATTTACTTGACAGGTGTGCCAGCCGCGGCTTCGCTCGCGTGTATGTATACTTATTTTTGCGCGAAACCCTTAGTATTTTCCGAAATAAAAGGAGTCTAAGTTACTCCTTATGATATCAGCAATCTGCTAGTGTAAGTTTGGTGAAAATCGGTTAAACAGTTTCGGAAATTAGCCGGAACAATCAGACACAAAAATATAATAAAAAGTTTTATTTATAACATTTTAATATCCATATTCATTTAGTGGAAAGCTGATAGTTTGACATTACAAACAGACACTCCAATTTTACCATAGAATGGGAGAAATTTTTTTTTTTCCAAAATTGAAAGGTTGACACGACTAAACGTATACAAAGATTTGGGAAACCTTTCTCTTTTGTTTTCTTTATGATATATCGATTACAAGTATTACAACACATATTGTTAATGTTATAAATAATGTTATGAATGTTTTACAACCCAATGTAATTAATAATAATAGGTTTACATTAAATCTTTATCATAAAACATCATTTACATTATGGAGAAATTTAACATAGGTACCAGGGACTTTGAAACAAGAATGGGCACCTACAACTCCTACAAGAGCCTTTTTAACAGGTCTTTTATTAGCTAAATTGCCGATGCTGGACAAAAACTTAAAAAAATCCGGACACATGGGTGAAACCGAGGTTCTTTCCCGGACACCTTAAAACGCGGATTCCATTTAAATTTTTAGCTTGTTACGATTCATCTAACAATTATAATTGTCCCCTGGCACAGAGTGTCCACTTTTTGAAAACCTCGCTCGGACGCCCCCTAAACTAGGACAAATCCGGAGAAACCTGCACCGAAGGCAGCCCTAGTTGTAACTAACGTTCCATGTAAATTAATCTTGTCAGTCAATTTTAACCTACTTCTAATTGTCGCATCAAATGAAACTTTGTACGTATATATACCTAGTTTGAATGACAGTACTATAATTTGGCATCTTGGGTCTGATCGGATGATGGAGACAGGAGGTTGATAGTGGAACTCTTCAGTGGCTGCTGGCAAACCCCTCGAGTTTGGGCTCATATGATTCTATTTGACGAGTCCAACAGATTGGGCTTGGTAACGATGGTCTGATGATAGACCCAGGAGGTGAATTGAGGAACTGTTCTCTACTTTTTAATTTGGTTCGCGATTTAAGCGCGTTTTTTAGTTGTCTAAACTATTATTTATTATAACGGTTTGTTTCCATTTAGTTAAGTACCTAAGCCATTCAAGTATAAGTGTGTATTACGTCTCAGAAACGTGAGTGTGGAAACCTCCACGGGTCATCACCTCACCGAAGCCAAGGGTGAAGTGGTGTGTCTAGGCTTGCCAGAAGGGAAGACTGAAATATCTGGGCAAAATTTTAATTAGTCGGGATTATTGTCGGGACAAGTAAATAGATATTATAAATTTAAAAATCAACATATTACTGTATATGAAAATAGTATAAAAAACTTCGATATATTTAAGTGCATTTGATGCATGTTTAAGGTTACTTATATGACTAATATACATTTATTTTGCACGTTGCTACATGTAGTTGTATTCGACTGTAGTTAGTAGTGGATCACACAAATTTTTGTCCCGTATGGGATTTGAACCCACAACTTACTATCGTCGCGGCGTAGTGGCGAAGTGACCACTTAAACCATTGCGTCATCCGTGCAGCCAAACTTATTACATCAAGGTTATAAGATTATAATCTTGCCTTAATACGCTGCACCTGTTATGGGAATATAATCGCCATACCGTCTGGCAAGCGAGGTGACAGGTTCTATATTTAAGATGGCGCTGATCCATATATGTATTTTATACAAACTTTGGATGCTAATAACTTATTTATCAAAGACTATCTGTTCCCTTCAGTTTCACTTACGTTTATAGTCATAGCTCGTCTTCTAAGGGTCATAGCGTGATGTTCCATAGCCTATTACCTTCCTCAAGAATTGGGCGACGAAAAGCAAAGACCGACTAGCAGTTTTTTGAAGTGAAAACTTCTTTAGGCACGTTGTGCACTTTTGCTATGGGGAAACACACTGTCACGCTAATAATACATATATAGATCCACTAGAGGGCGCTAATCTAAAGTCCCATGACTGCCTATTTTTTAATTAAAGCACGTTAGAATAACCGTGGGAGAGCTGCGCTTCGGCACATATGGGCCGGCTACCGGAGTGCTACCACGGTCTCACGGAAAACCGGTGTGAAGCAATGCTTGTGTTATGTTTCGCCGAGGGTGTGAGTTTACCAGAGGCTCCCCTCTATTCCTTCCTTCCCCTACTCCCACCTTTAAAGCCGGCAACGCAATTGTGACTCTTGAGTTGCAGGTGTGAATGAGAGGCGTTACTTACCTTCAGGTGACCGTCCTGTCTGCTCGTTTGTCATCTGTTTTTCGCCACATCCATACATCCTCACAAACTTTCACGTTTATAACACTAGTAGGACCATAATCTCAAATGATATTAAATTCCGAACGTGATTTCAAAATGCCGTTCGTTACATTCAGATGTAGAGAGATACACATCACGTTGTTACAAAGCTTGTACAACAACATAATAGTGGTCAACCTTGATAAAGACCCCGACAGATTGCGTCAACCCCGCGCTAGGGGTGCAGCAAGCTGAGAAGGTCACTCGCACAACAGCTGGACCTCAAGGGTGTGATTGCTACGACATATTCTAATGTGGACTTTGAATACGGTAACTGACTGTAAGGTTAAATTTCTTTATTTAACGTCACAAAAGAATGTTCATACATATAATATTATGTTTGTTTTTACAATAAAAAAAATAACAGGCTTGAAAATAATAACAAATCTAAATTTCATAATCCTTACTATCTAACTAATATTATAATCCTATCCTTTCAACCGTGGGAGAGCCATGCTCCGGCACGTATGGGCCAGCTCAACCGGAGTAATACCACGGCCTCACAGAAAACCGGCCTAATAGCAATGCTTCGTTGTGTTTTGCCGAGTGAGTGATGTTACCGCAGGCCCTTGCTGCCCTTCCCCCCTTCCCCTACCCCCACCTTAAGGGCCGGCAACGCGTTTGTGACTCTCAAGTTGCCGGTGTCCTTAGGCGGCGGTAATTACTTATCATCGGGTGACCCGTCTGCTCGTTTGACCGCTATCACATAAAAAAAAATTATAAATTCTGAACGGATCTGGTGCGTCTACTTTTAAGGATTCGATGTGGAAACGGGTCTTTAGGGTAATTGCCCTTATTAGACAAGTCTTAAAAAATACAAAAAAAAGTGTGTGTGTGTCCTTATGTACGCACGTAAGAAGTTATACTTCTTTGGCGTAACAAGACAAAAATCTTTCTAAAAATTTTATCCTTCGCGTTTGTAGAAAAAACGACACTAATAATAGAAAAAAAAGGTATTTAATACATTGAAAGTTTTATTATAACGTATTATCTAGTTAAATAAAGTTTATTTAAATATCATAATAAATAATATCTACCGTCAACTAACCTCAAATTCTACAAACGTACTCAAAGTATTATATTATGTAAAAACCATTTTTATCACTTACAATCACAGTAAATTATCTTTAAATCAATAAATTGTTAATAAATTTTAGTCACTACGATATATTTATATATATTTTATTCGGACCGATACAAAACACGTGTTGTAGGTTCAGAAACACTTGAATAAATATCGTGAAGTTGGTAACTTTTTTCAGAAAAACTAAAATGTTGACTAGCTAACTTCAGGGTGTCGGTTTTTTGTGACGGTGTGCGCACGCATCGTAAAAATTTACTCTCATAATTTTCCCCTAACGCGCCAAAAGAAGTATTACTTCAATTAATATAAAAGAGTACTGATAAACATTCTGATTACTAGGGAAAAGTCCCAACATTTTACCGAGAATTTGTGGTCGAGCAACAGGAAGGGGCATATTTTAATACAATGGTTACTTTGTACAATTATGTTCATTGAACGAAAGTGTCGAAAGATTTTGCCAAACCAGTGTTACCCGTTCAAATTAAGACTTTCCCGAGTGTTGAAGTACTACACGATCTCTTTCGAAAACAGCAACTAGAAAATACTACAGGGCTTATACTAACAGGGCCACATTGAAAGGCTTGGCCAGCAAACCTCTTCAGGGAAAAGTACCAGGCAAAGGCAACGGCAAAACTTTTTTGTTTCAGGAAATACTTATTATTTACTATGTGTCAGGTTGTTTGGCTCCGTTGAATATGGTTGAAGTGGACGATGGCTGACGCGTGCGTCACGCTCGTAAACGAGTGCCGTTGGTTGGGGCTGGTCATCTCCGAACTGCTATTACTTCCATATAGTAGTATTTTGCGCTATTCTTTAAAGTTTAGAACAATACGTTACATTGTCTTCACATTTAATTTGCGCATATAAGCAATGTAACCAGAGACTTGTAAAAAACATGTTGAATAAAGTGTCCTTGGAGTTTCTTGCCTGTTCTTCTCAACAGGATCTACGTATTGGAACAGGCAACTAGCTTCACGACTGACTTAGTTTGACTGTCAATTTAAAAATACCTATAATGGGTTTAATTGAAATAAATGATTTTGGTTTTGATTGATTGATTTTCATTGTTTTAAAGCCTACAGCCTTGACCATTTCTGGTGTTTTCTAGCGCACTCCTGATTTTTAGTTCACTGCTCATACTTGTGGCTTCGAGAAAACTCCATGTATGAGCAGTGATTGTGTGCATTTTTTGCGGTTGCATGATTTGCAAACCCAGGTCGATACTTCGGTATTGCATTAGTGGGCCACAAAAGCATGGAATATGCATTGCAGTTTCTTCTGCCTTTCGACCGAATCTGCATGTTATGCCTTTTGCCAAAAAGGGAAAACTTAACTAACTGATTTCGACTAATGGTCAGCAGAGACGGGAACGGCCCACGCTGCTCGTTCGTGCAATAGTTCATGCAAGAAGGTAGACGAGTTCATAGTCTTTAGAGGCTTGATTCATCTTGATTTTATTCTTGGGAGAGCCATGCTGCGGCACGTATGGGCGGGCTCGACCGGAGTGATACCACGGCCTCACAGAAAACCGGCAGTGAAGCAATGCTTGCATTGCTTTTCGCCACGTGAGTGAGGTTACCGAAGGCCATAACCCTTCCCTCTCCCCTGTTCCCGTCCTTCCCCTCTTCCCCTCTCCTCCCTTCTAACCCCCCTCTCCCCTCTTCCCGCTCTTCCCCCTCTTCCCCTAATCCCACCTTAAAGGGCGGCAACGCATTTGTGACAGACACTTCTCTACTAACTTTTAAACTTTCGCGTACCATAATATAATTATATTTACGGGAATTAACGTGATCATGAATAAGGTATTACCCCTTTGAATGGCCTGACGTTTCGATCAGGTTGCACTGGCCGTGGTCACATAACTGTCCAGAAACAGTGACTTTTCGGAGATGCGGGAAAAGATAACTTTTATAAATAACCTTCTATATTTCGGAAAAGATTTTGAATAGAAAATGTTGCCGAAGTCCTGATGGTGGTTAGTAGCACAGTTAGTCACATAATTACTTAAACTAGAGATCGCGTGGTGGTCGAATTTCCATTACATGACCATGGTTTATTTCATTGGCTAATATTAATGGACCTGTCATTGTATAGACTTTTGTACCATGACAGGTCAAAATATATACTGGATAATGGATAATGGCTGTATGTACCCCTTTTTGCATTTTTTTAACTTTGTAGCAAATATTGTTCAAAAATTTTAGCATTCGTCACTTCTTCTCTGTATAAACTAAAAGTGTGCGAAATTTCATACTCTTCCGTCCGCCCAATTTTCGTAAAAAGGCATCCAAAGTTTTCGCTTCACGTATTAATATATAGATATGTCCTGGGTGCGGTGAGATGGTATCCGAAGCTTTTCAGGAAAAAGTAGGGAAAGTGCTAGGGAGCGCATCATATTTGAAAAAAAAAATGCTTTTTATCACCAGAAAAAATAACCCTTCTTTTGATGTCGGTCAAAATGTAAATTATTGATTCCTAAAGTTATTGCATGTACCTGCCTAGGTATGGAATCGATGGATGGCATTCCAGGAAGAGAAGTAAGTCAACTCACTGCTACTGAAAGAAATTAACGATATGAAGCCTACAATAATTTATTATAATATCATCATTTACCTGAGTATAAATAAAAAATAAAATTAAAATCATCGCAGTTCGGCGCCGACGCACGACAGGTCGACAATCTGCGCGCGCAGCTGCGACGACAGCTGCTCAGGCGCATGCGTTCGTCGGACACACATACGCACACACACACGTTAGTATGATATGAAGCGCTGTGATAGATCCCTTGTTAAATACTCATTTGTACGAATAAATACTAAATTTCAAAATAAAGATTTAGAATAAAAATAATGGAATTAAATTTTATATGTCACTGAGGTGGCAAACAAAATAAATCCAATGCAAATAGACATTTTCATGCATATAAATATTTGTACTGAGCGAGAATCGAACCCACGACCTCGTTGCTTCGAATGCATTACTACCGAAGCAAGAAGCCGCTTGATAATTAACTGTCACCATAGCCTACAGACCAGGGATCAACAATTGTTTCATTTGGGGTCCATTTTTTAAATACTTTTTAACTTTTTTTACAGTTGAGCTCTAAGCCACGCCAAGCTCTAAGCTTCTTACCCCCCTCTCCCCACCTTTAAATTGTTACCAGTATTGACTTTGTTAAAATTCAAACAAAACATTCAAAGTACATTTTATAAAACAAAGTCCCCGCCGTGTATGTCTGCCTGTTCGCGATAAACTGCAAAAACTACAGAACGAATTTGCATGCGGTTTTCACTAATAGACAGAGTGATTCTTGAGGAAGGTTTAGGTGTATAATTTGTTAAGATTATGTGTAAATTGATTAAAATATGATGATGATTGTTGAAGATGTCTCTGCTATCCGTGCGAAGGGGTCGGTTGCTAGCATATTATAAATATCAATAAAATAAATGAAGAACAATAATACCAAGGCTTATTTAAATATTGATGTGAAAAAAGTTTCTGTAATAAATTAAATTGTACTGTTTACCTAAGGTCTATACAAAATAGGTCGTCGGTCCATAGCCGGACCGCAGTTCGTCATTTGATGACTCCTTCTATAGACCTTTTGTTGTGTTCCTACTTTGAGTAGATCCTCATTAGGGATTGGGCTGGGACATCCCAACCCAGCATACATATGCAGTTGGGAGTTTGACCTTGAAGCAGATAGCATAGTGTTATGTTCCTACTGTCCTGGAACCAGATAGGAAGCCAAAACTCAAGGGTACCCACTGCTGTTAGAAGGAATGATAAGCGTCAGCAATAGCCTACCATTAACCAGGTTTATCTGGCTCTGTATTGTGAGAAAAGTGTTCAAACCTACACTCAAGTACGAACATTATTTGTAATCATAACTTGTGTTAAGTAAGCCACGCAGTTATATTTATTGGCTGTGAAAAGATGGCGACACTCTCCAAGTACCGACAATAAATCAAATGGTTTTATGTTTGTATTTTGTTACGAGACGCGACGATAACAAAAACAGCTATTTCCACTTTGAACTTTTTTGATGTCACGCACTCTTACTTACTTTTTTTTAAGGCTAGTAATGTGGGTCCCACGTCTTGTTAACTCTTCGAACTAACAATCAAATGAAAATTTAAAAAAAATAAACTCCGACTCAAAAATCCCTTCAGCGATTAGAAAAGAGCTGATGATTTTCAAACGGCTGTACTGGTTTTCTTGAATTACAGCTAAGAACATTCTCGATCAAGTCATATTTCAATAAAAAAAACAAGTCAAAATCGGTCCATCCGTTAAGGAGCTATGATGCCACAGGCAGATACACATGTACTTGTACATGTACCCTTATAACACCCCTCGTTTTTGCGTTGGGGGATGAAAATATTGTTTTTATAATAAGTGTGTTCACGTCTGGTGGCTTCGAAAACGCAACCATGACAATGGAGTACTAATTATCATTATTTTTGACAACCTGTATAAACTTAATATAATTTTGTTGAAGGGAATTAACGCGATCACGTATTTAAAAGGTATTTCATACCTTTGATTTGCCTGACGTTTCGACCAATTTGCACTGGCCGTGGTCACAGGCTGACGTGATCGTTTAATACCCGTCAACATGATTATATTATCATGGAACGCGAAAGTTTAAAAGTCTGTATAAACATGCTGTGTTAGGAGTAGCTTCAAGTTTGTAGTGTGTTGGGTGGATTCGAAATAATACCACTACTACCTTTTTTTCTTGAGTGTGAAAATCAAAGGCCGTAAATTGTATCAGGGTTTTCGGTGGAGCGATTGGGAGTCGGAATCAAACCTGCTATAGCCACTCGTTTTGGTATGCTGCGCCTATGAATAGAAGGAAAGGGACCGCCTGTTGTCACTTCATAGTTCCTCATCTCCACATTGTTAAGTTTTATCACTACATATTATAAAACAAAGTGCCCCGCCGCGTCTGTCTGTCTGTTCGCGATAAATTTAAAAAATACTGAACGGATTTTTATGCGGTTTTCACTAATAGACAGAGTGATTCATGAGGAAGGTTTAGGTGTATAACTTGTTAAGATTTTGTGTAAATTGATTAAAATATGTTGATGATTGTTGAAGATGTCTCTGCTACCCGTGCGAAGCCGGGGCGGGTTGCTAGTGATTTATAATAGCAAGATCCCGTATTTAAGTTATTACGCTATTCTTCGTAGACATACCTAAAACATATAAGAACTAAGAAATGAATGCACACATGGCACAATGCTCAAAGTAGTCGCCTTTCCACTAAGCCGAGTGTTGTGGGTTTGATTCCCAAGTGGGACAAATAGTTGTCCCGTGAGTCTGGGTGTTCTTTGTATCCGATATTTCAATGCTTGTAAAGTCCCCCGCGACATTTATCATTCCTAATGCGGGAGTTCTCGTTTTTAAGTCTGTTTGTCAGTCGTAGGACTGCACGTCATAAGTGAAAACATAACTGTCACGTCTGTCATCTGAGCGTGACGGTCATTTGAGTTCAATGCTTTCTCTTCGTGCCAAAAGTATCCAACGTGCCAACTGAGTATGTATAACGAAGTTTCCTCAAAGTGGAGTCACACGACCGCAATTGTCAGAAGGTGTTTCAAATCAAATCAAATCAAAACTCAGCAGTAGTAGTCAGTCAGACTCAGTCAGTCGTGAAGCTAGTTGCCTGTTCCAATACGTAGATCCTGTGGAAAAGAACAGGCAAGAAACTACGAGGACACTCTTATTCAACATATTTTTTTTACAATTTTCTGGTTACATTGCTTATAAGCACAAATTAAATGTGAGGACAATGTAACATATTGTTCTAAAATGTAAATAAACGCGCAAACTACTACTATATGTAAGTAATAGTAGTTCGGAGATGACCAGCCCCAACCAACGGCACTCGTTCACGAGCATGACGCACGCGCCAGCCATCGTCCACTTCAACCATATCAAGGGACCAGGACTATTTCTGTTGGTCAGTGGCGCTGTCAAACCTACACGGGGACGATTAGCAATGAACGAATGGCATATCTTGGGTCACCACGGTAAGCGGTGGTAAAAATAACTGCTTACACTATCGAGGTTGTTGGTCTAGTGGTTAGTGATTTAGACTGCTGAACCAGAGGTCGTGGGTTCGATTCAAATAATTGTGTGATGAACACGATCATAATTTGTTGTGTCTGGGTGTAATTTATCTATAATATGTATGTATTTAGAAATATATAAGTATGTTTATCAGCAGTCTGGTTACCATAGTACAGGCTCTGTCTAGTTTGGGATCAGACGGCCGTGTGTGAGATGTGTCAAGTTATTATTATTATCTTATTTTTTAATATTTTTGAAGTGAAAACTTCTTTGGGCACGTTTGTGCACTTTTACTATGGGGAAAAAGCACTGAACTCGTGACCTTCAAGCTAATAATACATATATAGATCCACTAGAGGGCGCTAATCTAAACATTGAGTTCTGTCAGCTCCTTATTAATTAATGTCACCAACCTGCTAATGTGGCGTTTTAAGTTCGTCGTTTCGTTTAAGTTTTCACTTCTGTCGGCAGTCCCACGACTGCCTATTTTTATTAAAATTCATAATGTGATTGTAACGTGTATAATCTATTTTATCACGTTTATGCGTACTGATGATGCCATACATGACATACGCAATTATGCATAGAAACACCAAGCGCTGTGATAGATCGCTTGATAACTATTAATTACCATTCCACAACGTGTAGTTATAGATGGCAAACTTAAAAATATGTATCATCGTGGACCCTGTAGGGCATAGCACTGGGTGAATAGGAGAGAGGAAACAAGATGTTCCCCGCGCGGCTTGTGGGGTGTTGTGGGGTTCGATCGACGCGCCCCACCGGACCGACACGGCGACGTAGAAGTTTGGTAGCTCGAATTAGTCAAACAACATTATCACCGAACATAACACTACTAATAACTGAAAGGGTTGCACCATGTGACAAACTGACCTAAAAAAGTCCTAAGATGGGCCAGGATGTCCATCACTGCGGGGTTAAGGGGGCGGGGGCGGCCGGCAGATGTTGAAGCAGCTGTGTAGCACGCGCTCATGCACCTTTAGGCACCTTTTGTAAGCGCTTTTTTTTGTTTTTGTGTTTATATACTTGTGTTTGATTGATTGGGAGTTTAGCTTCTAAGGACTGCTCGTCTGTTCGGCTTAAAGAAGTTTTTTGTTGGGACGTATGGCGTGGGTACCGCTGTTGTAAACACACATACAGTCGTTTAAGATAGAGGAAATTGTATCTATCTTTCGAAAAGTCTGAGGCCTCTGACGACATAATACTCGTAAGTATAATAATAGGTATTTCAAATAGGTTCTAAAATTTAAACTCTGTCTGCAACTAATTTGAAACTTTTTAGGGTTCCCTTACTCAAAAGGAAAAAAGGAACCCTTATAGGATCACTTTGTTGTCCGTCTGTCTGTGAAGACCCTTTTTCTCAGGAACCTGTGGACGCATCAAGTTGAAATTTATACCGAATATTTATGCTTGTTTTCCCTTCAAGCTGTTAAAAAAATCAAGCTTCTAAGTCAACGCAATCAAAAGATACAGCCATTTAAGTTTTGGACTTGACCAAAATTGAACATTTCGCAGGTAAATCAAAACCTAAAATCGTAATATAATTAATTATAAGTCTTTTGACCTAGAATCATGAAATGGTAAGAAGCAAAGTCTTACATGACAAGTAAAGGAAAAAATCCGAAAGTCGTTAATTTGTGGTTATAAACCATTAAAAAAATGGTTTCTGTGATTACAAACTTATATTTAGCGGTTGAAAAGTTGATTTCGTCGTACATCGAAGTATAGGCGAGTATTTTTAGAACCGAAAAGTTAAGTTTGTCTTTCGGAAAAGACGGGCAAAAATCTTCGAGAATTTATTCCGGAGATGGACGTACTATCAACATACAAGTTTGTTTGTCAACGGAACCCTTGGAGCGTGAGTCAGACTCGTTCTTGTTTTCATTCTTGAGTATGCATCTGTAATACAGCGGATAGATTTGTTCCCGAGAACAATGAATGCGTAGGTTGCTTCCAGACCCAAGAGTCGGTGGTCGCCTAGTCAGCTAAAACCATAGTCTAAACATCCTGCTTAGATGTCCGTTCTCGACGGAGGCTTGATAAGGAAGAATTTGTCAGCAAATTCTACAACGGTTATCGGTGTAAAGAATATATGGCAGTAATGAAACTCGAGTATTAAAATTACGAAAGCTGCTATTAATTGGGAAGGGTTATGGTAGATGTTTAGTAGTTTTTGATCGCGTTTATGGTTTTATAGACACGTTCACTAGAATTGATTTGAGATCAAAAAGCGAAAAATAAAAATACTGATGAAATGTAGCATCTACGATAAGATAGATTAAAAATTATATTTTTACTAAAAGAAAAATCAATCTGAAATGATATCAATCTTTGACCTTTGTAGTTTTTTATCTTTTTAATGAAGTAATAAGCGCTGAAAACAAAATTAAAATATGAATATCGGATATACAAAAGGTTATTTTTTTTAAATTATTCTGTCAAACTGAGTAAAAATTTCTTGATTTTTTTTAATCAAATCTACAAAATTTCTAAGCGCATTCCTGAACCGGTACCAGTGTTACCACAAATAAGATAATAGTCACTTCGTCATATATATATGTATCTTGAATAGGTTCTCTTGGGGTGGACTGAGACGGAATTCCTGTAAGATACAGTTATGTAGATTTCTGCTGGACTCACTGTTACTTAAGTCACCTTCGGATAATCGATACTAAAATTTACAGCAAAAGAGAATTTGTTTGTTTATTTAAACGCGCTTATCTATGAAACTACCACTCGGATCCGATTTTTTCTTCTTGTATTCCATAGAGTATTCATTGAGGAAGGTGATAGGCTATGTAACATCACGCTATGACTCTTAGGAGCGGAGTAGTTACCATAAACGCAGGTGGAACTATGAGGTGCGGTTAGTTATGTAGGTAATATGCGTTTACAGGGCGCGGTAAACCATTGGTATCAGCGGTATCAGTGACTGTTTGTTTTAACGTCACCACAGCCTCAAGTAGGAAGACGAACTCGGGGATGATAGTATCGCGGTGATAGGTAGTGATATGCGGTAAGATGTTGATGTTGATAATGATGATGTTGTTGTTGTCATCAGGGATACACGAATGTAGAGATTAGGGGCCATCAATAAATTACGTCACAAGTTAAGGGGGGGTTAACGAAGTGTGACACTGTGTGAAGATTAACGGCTTTTTAGTTAAAGGACGGCAGAAGTATTACTTGTTAACGAAAGACTAGACACGTTAATACAATTCTATAAAAAAAATTTGAACTGCCCTTTTCAGTTATGGGTATAAAATTGAAAAAATATGTAACACCAGGGAGGTGTGACGTCACATATTGTGATCACCTGTGACAAGGACGGGGGGAGGGGTCCAAAAATCATGAAATTCGTGACGTAATTAACGAGTATAGTCGATAAACAAGTATGGGGCCCATACTATATTTAATTCTAACTAATATTAGGTATTAAGTATGGGGCCCATACTTGTTTATTGACTTCTAATGTAGTTGTTATAATTATTTTTTACTCAAATGGTATAGTAATATGTGTTTTTAAACAGACAAGGTGGTGTGTTCAAACAAGCTTGCGGGGTTCTAAACTTTTGTAGTTTAAACACTCACAACATCAGGTTATTTTATACTAGCAGCGCCCCGCGGTTTCACCTGCGTAAGTCCCGATCCCGTGGGAATATCGGGATAAAAAGTAGCCTATATGTTAATCCAGGTCTCCAGCTATCTACATACCAAGTTTCATCGGAATCGGTTCAGTACTTTTGGCGTGAGAGAGTAACACACATCCATACATCTTCACAAACTTTCACGTTTATAATATTGGTAGGATGCGATTTCTAGTTAAAAGTTTATGGACGTTATAAAGTTAACGTGTCTTTAGCGTCATAGACCGATTCTTTATTAAGTTTTTTTGTTTGTTGATCAAAAGATCTTAGCCTTATTCAAGAAAATTCAGCCGCTCGAAGATTATCAGCTCTTTGGTCTTCTCTGTGTGTGGTTTGGACTGGTCTGTTGGTCTAGTGATTAGTGATCCTGACTGCTGAGCCAGAGGTCGTGGCTTCGATTCTCACCCAGGACAAATAATTGTGTGATGAGCATGACTATTTGTTCTGTGTCTGGGTATTATTTATCTATAATATGTATTTATTATGTATGTTTATCATCAGTCTGGTTACCATAGTACAGGCGTACTCGGCCGTGTGTGAGATGTGTCAAGTTATTATTATTATTATTCATTGAAAGCATTTGTGAGACGTATTTAAAAAAAAAGTATACTTTGTGAAGGGATGTTTCACCCAATAGGGTTGTTCTCAGATTTGAGTGCATTTTGTATTTTTTTTTATGGTACAGGGGGCAAACGAGCTGACGGGCCACTTGGTGGTAAATGACTACCGCCACCCATGGGCACCTGTAACTCGAGAATCACAAGAGGTGGGAGTAGGGGAAGAGAGGGAAAAAGCGAGAAGACGGGAGACGAGGATTAGAGGGGAGAAGAGGGGGAGAGGGGAAGGACGGGAATAGGGGAAAGGAAAGGGTTAGGGCCTCCGTTAACCTCACTCACGCGGCGAAAATCAATACAATCATTGTTTCACTGCCGGTTTTCTGTGAGGCCGTGGTATCGAGCGGAGTCGAGCTGGCCCATACGTGCCGAAGCATGGCTCTCCCACTTAAAGAACTACTACTTACTATACTAGTACTATAATTTAATCATTCTTTCAAAAAAAAACCAACTTCAACAAAAAAAAACTGTTCCATAAAAGACTTATATATGTTTTTCTCATGGATGCCATTGTTAGAACTGGACCAAATTGAAATGGGACCACACGGGAAGCACCAGCTTTTAAAAAAAAATCATCAAAATCGGTTCACCCAGTTGAAAGTTCTGAGGTAACAAACATAAAAAAAAAACGCAGTCGAATTGAGAACCTCCTCCTTTTTTGAAGTCGGTTAAAAATAGTATCCCACCGATATCGGGTACTGGGACCAAGTTACCGGTGGGGTTCCAGAGACAGTAACCTATGTGAGATCGAGAAGGACTGCCTTCTGCATCAGGCCCTTAATCCAGGCGCCTAACGTGGGACTCTGACGGTGTTGGTTTTTGGTGTTCATATTGTTATTATTACTGGAGATCGCTTGGTGGTCGAATTTCGACCACGATTTATTTGTTGGCCAGTATAACTTGAACTGTCTTTGTGTAGACTTACGTACTGTGACAGGTCAACACATACTGGACATGTATAACTTAATGAAGCCGTTTTCGCGTAATTTTTAAACTTATAAGACATGCTTATAAAATTGTAGCTTTCTGTACTTCTTTTATATATACTAACTATAAGTAAGTAAATATACTAACTCACGTATTAATATATAGATTCTGTATCATCCATCATTATCATCAGCCTATCGCCGTCCACTGCTGGACGAAGGCTTCCCCCAAGGAGCGCCAACTATCCCAGTCTTGGGCAATCCGCATCCATCCACTGCCAACCACCTTCTTCAGGTCATCGCTATATATGTTCTGTATATACCACTATGGATAGTCGACTCCTTTGTAGATTAAATCCGAACACTGCTAGGATATTTCTTTTTGCGGAATATTACTTCATTTGTACTGATACAATGAGTTTATGATGTAAAGTTAAGAAATACAAAAAGTTAAGAAATACAAAAACTTAAAAACGTTTGTTCTGAAATAGTTTTCTATTGATGGAAGAACTTCGAGAACAAATCCGTTTTTTTTTGTGTCCTTAAAAACCTTTTGTCTATGAGGGAAGGCCCCGCCGGTTCTCAACATGGGGGTCGTAATTTCCAGATGCTGGAATATAAAAGAAGTTACAGTACACAAAATGGTCATTGTTTACTTTGAAAGAGATTTGAGTAAAGGTTGGCACATCAGGAACAACTATTGTTACAATCGATTTCAATCTATTTATCATTTGAAATAACTTCACAAAGTTTTTAATAAAATTTTATTTTTGTGAAGTTGCTACAGAGGCCTTTGTTCTCGACTTCTTACAAAGTATTAATTAGTACACAGAAAGAATGACGTATTGTTTTATTAACTATGTAATACAAACACAAGGTTCAGTATGTAGTAAAGTAGGTAGGTAAAGCTACAATCGAAACAGCCTGCAGCCTCCTATTCATTTTTATTCTAAAGAGCAAAAGATCGACTTGTGTGTTTTTTTATTAAGAATCACACAGGGGAAGCTTTTAATTTTCTTCTGAAGCTCATTAGAAAGTTATATTATTATAATTATCATTTAAAAGTATTTAGAATTAAACAAAATTCAATACACGCACAAAAAACCACTACAACATTTCCTTAGCGTGGTATTTTTTCAAAATACAAAAATTTTCGAATTACGAAAATTTCTGAAATTAGCCTTCATATTAAGGAAGAAAGAATGCGCTAATCGTACTGGTGTCAATACTCTCTCCGGGTAGGAGTATTGGCAAGCACTCACCTTGGCTTCGATGCACGATTCGATTTAAATATATATGACGATGAATTGTGAACATCCTCCTTTTTTAAATAAATTTGTAAAACTATGTTGTATGTTATATTTTTTATTATATCCATATATAATGGTAACATTTAACGTTTGTCTAACCGTCCAGCAGTGAGCTAAAAACTTGACAGCCGCCTACGTTTGAAATATCATAAGTTCCAACTTTGAGTGTGGTTATTTAGGACATAAATAATAGTTGTAATACCTTAAAGTTTGAGAAGCGATGTCTAAGGATTACGCCAAGGACGGTATTGCTCGTAATATCCAATAACAAAGACATATCTGAAAACGATCTAGCGGTTTATCATAATTCTTTGTCTAAATTTGCAATCGCAATACAATGCTAGCATTATTTTCACCTTTTCTATTCTATGCATTTAAAAGATGGTTATTTTTTGCCAATACATGAGTCCTAATGCGAATTTTGCCCATTTTAGAACAAAAGGAAACAGCTTACTCAGAACCAAGTAGTAATATACCCTCATATGGTAAGTTATCAACCTTATTGTCTAGGTCATAATGTTTATATTTCTTCCGGTACTGGTAAAAATAAGTGTGGCAAAGGTTCGGCCTCGGCCGCGAAGTGTTTCTCGGAAAACATAAAAATGTACGTTTTAGCCGATCGAAATTTTTGTGAACCTACCTACGAGCGCTATTGTTGTTTGACTCAATGAACAGTGTTGCCAGTGCTGTTAATAGACCATAGACCATGTCAATAAAGTATTTATTGCGTTTGAAAGTTCCGTTGTGAAATTCTTTGAAAGTTGTTCGTTTTAACCATAGATTTTGTATTCTTATTGTTTGTACATGATATTGTTTGTCGCCATTAGTGAACACATTTTATTAATTCTTTTTTTAATTGATTTGGTTGTTCTCAATGTTGGTCCCATTTCAATTTTATTTGAAGAAAATATTTCACGTCTAATGGTAGAAAAATTAAGGAATGAAGAATACAGATTATAACAACTTATCATGATTTAGGCGTATTAAAGAAGAAAGTAGTCCATTTAAAAGGCGGGTTTGGCACTTTTATTTTTCAAATATATTTTTTGACCTAACTAGAATCACCACAATTTTGACACAACACTGACAGTGACATTAAAAGTGCGAATATTGATAAAATTGTTCACCTACGCCAAATATGAAAAAAGAAGTAATCTGACGTTTGTCAAATGTTTTAATGACGTTCGAAATACAAATATTAAGCGGTGCGGCGGTAGCGTAGTAGCTCGGACGTTGGACTTGCAATGAAGTGTTCGCGGTTCCTAAGTAATATAAATGCGAATGTTAGTTTACTTGTTTGTTACGTTTTTAGGCCTTAGCGACCATCCATAAATTACGTCACACGTTAACGTTGTGGAGGTCTGATGGCAGTCGCTTAATAAAATTTAGAAGTTTGGCCATATCGTAGTTATACTAAAAGCAGACATCTGTTTCCTTTGTGTTTGTTAAGTCGCCTGCGATACACAGCAAATTCCGACGTTTAGGATATGTATTTTTTTCAAATGCTAATGTAATGAGAGTTTACTATTCACCATTCATTCATTAGTTCATCAATCTGGTAGTGTCTCATTAATTTAAAGTCCGAAACCATCCAGCCTTACGATAAGTCTTTTCGCGCGAGCGCTTCAGCGTCCCTTATCAGTACAAGAGTCTACCTTCTAGGAATAACTCCTGTGTTGTGAGGGACTTTACAAATATTCAAACAACGGACTCTAAGAACACCCAGACTCGAGACAACTATTTGTGGATCACCCAAATTTTTGTCTCGTTTGGGATCGAAACCTCGACACCTGCGCTAATGACAAGGCGACCGATCTAACCATTGCGCCGTGCGTGTAGTCTGCTTTCAAAATGTATTCAATCTAAGAAACTTGCTAACCTTCAATCTTATTTTTGGATATAGCCAAATTTAAGTGAACTCAACTATAAGATTTCTCTTAATAACTCTGCGTTATCAACCTAAAGGATTCGTAGAGTATGACATAAGCTTGCTTATGTATACTCTACGAAAGTATTGCACTTGATATTAACATCAGATACATAACTTTTAATTTTAAAAACTTAAAGATATATTTTTTTTATGGGATGGGGGCAAACGAGCAGACGGGTCATCTGATGGTAAGCGACAACCGCCGCCCATGGGCACCTGCAACTCAAGAGTCACAAGTGCGTTGCCGGCCTTTAAGGTGGGAGTAGGAGAAGGAGAGGAAGGGGGGAAGAAGGAGAGTGTGGGTAGGGAGAGAAAAGGGGAAGAGGGAAGGGTTAGGGCCTCCGGTAACCTAACTCACTCGGCGAAAAGCAATGAAAACATTGCTTCACTGCCGGTTTTCTGTGCGGCCGTGGTATCACTCCGGTCGAGCCGGCCCATACGCGCAGATATGACGGTTTTACTCACGTGTGTGGTTCAGGGTTATCCGACTAGCTTCGGATGTCGGATTCAATTTATCGAGGGGTGAAACGACCTACCACACCTGTAAAATTAATAAAATGTTGCTTAATACAAGTAGCCATTCACCCTTCTATATTTAGTTAGTCTTTATATTACGCTGAGGTATGTACTGGTATTAATAACAGACATTTTCATATAATAATGTATCTTATACCGGATTCACACAACGCATTTTTAGCAATATTTATTTAAATAATTTTTAACAAATTTTTATAGTCGTAAATCTGAAACTACAGTTACGTCTACAAGAAGTGGGATGGATGGAAAAAATCAAAAAGTAAAAAAAAAAACAAAAAATGATAAAATAAACAATAAAAATGTTTTATAGTTATTTTATAACATAATCCATCACAAGAAAGAAGAAATGAATTAAGACAGAGAAAGTACCGAGAAAACGGGCTTTTGTTATTTTTTTTTATTTAGTTCAGTAAAACACCATTAATAATTTCGACTTACGTATATTTTTTACAGCCATTTTATTATTTGCTTTGAACTTTTGAAAATGTATGTTGCATATTTTAGACAAATTCTGTTGTATAAGTTGGCCAACGAGTTTAAGATCTTTAGCATATTTTTTTTTCGTGACATTTATGCTTTAGGCAACATAGGTAATTTACGATTTTGAGTGTATTAATCTTCACTTTGAATTTCGAATTAGTTTTTGTGTTTGTGTATTATATTTTTTTTAAATATTTGTTTAAAGGAGATTTACTTAACTTTATTAGATAAGTAAACAATCAGCAGCTGACAGGTTGAGGTACCAAGAATTGTGTGTGTTTATTGTTTATGTATTGTATAAACAGGACAAAAAATAAGAAAATTGTAAGATCAAGGCAATGGGGTTTAATGCCTATAAAATTCAAAAATTCAAAATCATTTATTCAATTAAGACACTAAATGACATTTATGAACGTTAAATTGAAGCTACTGTTAAAAATCATAGATCGACGCAAACAGACGCCACAGCATGTACTGGAATGTCGAGGTAAATCAGGTGAAAACACCAAAATCTACTGCCTGCTTGTGTCGATCTATAACTTCCAGTTTCCAAAATGCGTAGAGCCTTATGAGAAGAATACTGGCAAAGAATCTCATTTCCACTCTTTTTGAAAGTCAGATCTTCAGGTACAATAGTATTAGTGTTACATGAAAGGCAAACAGGATGCAAGCTGTTGCCACCTGATGTTTGGAATTACAGTTGTAAAATATTACCTTGAAACAATTTTCCAAAGTACCAGATGTGATTAATTAAAACTAATAGCTTTAAAGTTATGCATATAATCTAATTAATAAAAAATGAAACGATAATTCATTTGATTTCAATTAAGCATGTATAATTTATGACTTTCTCTGATTTAGATTCAATTTTTATCGCAAATTAGAAATTATCTGTGGAATTCATTTTACATTACCTACTATATAATGTAATTTATGTAAATGCAATTATTAATATTTCATATTGAAGATTATGTAAGGGATTATAAAATATTATACTTTAAAGAACTAGTATGATGTGTAAAACGTACATAGATTATTTTCTTACCTACTTAAATAGGTATTTGCCATAAACCATATTTGTAAGTAAAGAGTTTTTACTAAATACTACTGTACTGTAATACTACTGTAATGATTAACAAGCATACGGCCTAAATATTTACATTCATACATCACTACATCTTAAAAAATTTCTAGTCTGCCTGTCTGTCTGAACACCAGGGACGCAACAACGGGGGGTCTCCAGGGTATCCGGACACCCCCTAAAAACCTGTGGACACCCCCATCGAGGGTGTCCAAATATCCCCATATAACCCAGAAGAGGATACACCGAGGCGTCTGCGGAAAATTTTAATAAAAATGTGAATCAAAATAAATTATAATTAAAATGTTGTTCGCCGTAAAAAGAATGTTTATCGTAATACCAAATTATTTTAGTAAGCCTTACAATATTTTGAAATACGTCAATAAAGTGACACCCCCTACTTTTTGAGGGTTGTTGCGCTCCTGCTGAACACGATAAACTCCAAAAGCATTTTCAGACGGTTTTCACCAATGGATGGAGTGATTCATGAGGAGGGTTCGGTTGTATAATTAGTTAAGGTTTTATGTCCATTAGCTGAAATATGACAATGTTGGTGGAGATGTCAGAAAAATCATGCCGACTATTATCCAAGCTTTATTGGCGTGCCCCGCGTAAACCAATACAGTTATGTGAAAAAAATGTGTTACGGAGTTATTCCTCTTAAAAGATTAATTAAAATATAGCAACGCTATATATCTATTTTCTAAGATGACACACAATAACGAAAGAAGATGCGATATTATTAATTATTAAGTATCTTTATTTTATTTAATTAGACCATCGTTTTCTGTTTTATATCTAAATTAAAATTGATCATATCCCACACAATTCGGATCAGTAGTTAAATTTTAACAAGTGTGTATTTTACATTTTAATATAACAGACATGCTCAACCGGCTGAACGGAACAGGCTGATGCGACACAACAGGACAGGACACAAAAAAATGTAGCCTGCCTATGCTCTGCTACCCGTGCGAAGCCGGGGCGGTTTGCTAGTACATACATAGACTGACGCCTTTCTACTTTCGGGGTAGGTAGATCTATACAGAACCATAGCATATGCAGGCCTATATTTTTTGTGTCCTGTCTTGTCGCATTTATGTAAGGACATTCACGAGCTTCCTCTATTGTCATTAAACCTTTCATACAAGCTTAAATATTTTAAGCGGTTATTGATCCTCCACCAAAAGCAGTGGTAGGACTCTTGTCAAATAAGAGACAAAGCACGTTACCACATACAGTGACATATCCAAGTCAGTCTAAGTTCTCCATTCCCAATGAGCACCAGGCAGCCAGCGGTCGCGTACTGGAGGCCGAATTTTTAACGAGTATTCGGAAGGTAGAACGCCCAGCCACTTGGACAATGTTATAGGCTATTAACCATCACGCTACGACCCTCATGAACGGAGGAGTGACGATAAACGCAAGTGAAACTGCGGAGGACATCTCATTTTATTTTTACTATTTAATAAGGATTGGCTTTTCCCGCAGCTCCACTTGCGTTAATGTAGTATTTATCAATCAATAGACTATCAATCGGGTGCACTCTTTATTGAATGAAATGTATATATCAACGTACACCATATTTTAATGCCCACCGATGATGATGAATGATACGATACCATATAATGTCGATTATAAGTTTGATTCCATCAACAGGAGTATATGTTTTACCCACAAATTATTTATTTTTTATTTTTAATGTCCTTGTGAACAAATATTTATTACATATGTAATATATTATTATGTTTATGGTTTCAATTGTGACACAGTAGTTGTCGGATTAATAGGACCGGAAATAGCATATTGATACATACCTAATCTAGAAAACACAAATAAAAATGTCTGGTTCCGAAAGGAAAAAGAAAACAATTTTACCTCTATTATCCCGCGACTTCATTTCCACGAAGGAAATTCAAATTTATTCCAAGGGAACCATACTGTTTTCCGGGATTAAAAGCAGCCTATGTGCACTCCAGATTAAAATCTATATCTGTTCCAAATTTCATCCAGGTCCGTTCAATCGTTCTGGCGGGATTAAGAAACAAACATCCATCCATCTAAAGGCATATTTACAATAATAGTAAGTAAGATGGCCGGCCAGGTCACATCTTTAGAACCCCATTAAAAATATATAGATTAGTAAAGCCAATCGACGTGACATTGAGAGCTGATCAATGACCGAAAGATGACGTCATCATGTCACACATAATATTTTTATCATTCACCACGTGGCTTGAGCGTGGTAGTTAAGTTGTGAGCATTTTTATGTTCCTCTGTTTTGGTACGTAATCTATGGCAATTGCGGCGAGGCGCAGGTAGCGGCGGATGGACGGTTTGAAAGTCGAATATCGGGGAGGTGAGACCGAAAAAAATAAACTCCCGATAATTCATTGTCTATTCACGGACAAGATCGAATAGATATAGAAGATTTGAGCTTTCGGTATTGGTGTTTGTGTTTGAATAAATTTTGGTTACAAATTAGTATGTATCATGTTAATAATAATGATTTTACATAATTTATACACGGAATTACATAAATTATAAAGTCGTTAGGTTGTTGTCTATTTTCAAAGTTCTGGTTTGAATTGAAAAACAAATAAATCAATGAGATCTATTTTAGTTTTTGAAAACTCGTCATCATAGACGCAATGTGTAGGTAATTATTGTTTTTTTTTTACTATTCTTAAAATGGTTAAAATTAACGAACTTAGCCATTAGTACCTAAATCTGAAGATTATTTAACTATTTATTTTAGTTTGTAGAAAATATTTATGTAAAACGTACCTGTACTTACGTATTACATTACAAATAGGAATGGGAATCTATACTAATATTATAAAGCTAAAGAGTTTGTTTGTTTGGTTGAACGCGCTAATCTCAGGAACTACTGGTTTGAATTGAAAAATTCTTTTAGTGTTGGATAGCCCATTTTTTGATGAAGGCTATATGCTATATAACATCAAGCTACAACCAATAGGAGCGGAACATCAAGGAAAAATGTTGCAAAATAAAATTTACAAAGGCGGATGAATAAAGTATAAAACTGTAATGTTTTAATATGTTTTATAACTTTTTACTTCTGTGCAAAACGCTTAAAACAGGCAGTAACCGCTATAAATATTACACATGAATAAAAAATGCATAAATATGTTTTTAGGGTTCGGCTCCTCAAAAAGAAAAAAAGGAACCCTTATAGGATCACTTTGTTGTCCGTCTGTCGGTCTGTCTGTCTGTCTCTCTGTCAACACCCCTTTTCTCAGGAAACCGTGGACGCATGAAGTTGAAATTAATACCAAATACTTATGTCTGCGGTCCCTTGAAGCTGTAAAAAAATCAAGCTTCTAAGTCAACGCAATCAAAAGACACGGTCGTTTAGGCTTTAGATTTGACTAAATTTTAACATTTCGCAGGTAAATCAAAACCTATACGGTACTTCCCATTGATCTAGAATCATGAAATTTGGTAAAAAGCATGGTCTGACAGCACAAGTAAAGGAAAAAATCCAAAAGTCGTTCATTTGTTGTTATATCATACAAAAACAATAGCTTTTGTGATTACAAACTTATATTTTGCGGTTGCCAAGTTAACTTTGTCGTACATCGATGTATTTGAGAGTATCTCTTAGAACCGCAAAGTTAAGTTTGTCTTTCGCAAAAGACGGGCAAAAATCATCGAGAATTGATTCCCGTGATGGACGTACTACCTACATACAAGTTTGTTTGCTTACGGAACCCTCGGTGCGCGAGTCAAACTCGCACTTGTCCGGTTTTTTTTCTAATTTAAATACCCTATAGATGCTGAATACTGTAAACATGGACCTAGTAAATTCACAATTTGACCAATGAACTTTGAATCGAACCACGCGAAAAGCTTGGTTATGCGTCATTGCGTCCGCCGACACGTTGCATGAGCAGATTATGTCAAGGATCACAACTTTCAAATATTCAGAATTAACTAATACATTTTCCCCGTAACTTGTGAGAAATTTCATGCTGACAACACTGTCGGGAAGTTCAGGAACCACTTCCCAGAACGATAAAGGGCCGGCGGGGTGTACGGTGCGCGGGGGGGAAGACGGCGCGACAGCTGCGCGCGCGTCGCTCACCCCGCACCTCGCGTCACTCCGTCGCAGACCGCCGCGAGATGCACACGCTCGCATCAGTTTTCTCGTGAAATACGCGCGTAACATTCCGTTTGACTCGAGTGCGTGACTTCAAACTTTCAAGTTATAAATGATGAAGTATTCATTCACGTATCTGGAGGAGCGCGTCCGTACGGAGGCGACGAACCGTCGAAGGACGCGAGTCGGGCGCGGCGCAGGAGCGGCCGTCGGCATCCTTTGTCCGGGAGGCCCGTGTGGCTGGGCGGTGACTGGCGTTATATTCGGTTCATGTGCGATATTGCACCAGTCCCGGCCTATCCAAGCGGGCCCGGCCGTCGAAGACCGCTATACAGGCACTCAGCATCCGCGGCGCGCAGTCCCGTTACCCGGCCGGTCGGTCGTTCACTGCGGTGGCCACGCTTAGGACGCGATTCGGTGTAAACGTTGTGCCTTATATCAAATTGCACCAATCCCGGCCTGCCTGTGGTCACCGCCTTTGTGGACGAAGCCTCACCATGGAACATTCGACACGTGGTGGATATAGAGCAGGTATTATTCGGAGTACCCTCGCATGAAATAATAATAAATTTTCTAACTGTTTTGAAATATAACTTTTGTCATCACTAGGTCAGCTCTTAAGCTCGGCCGTTTACCTTTTAATATTTTATGTATCTTTGTGCCTTTTTAGTAGGAATCATTACTTTGTAATACTTCCGTGTCATATGAGTGACATGATGTATGTACCTACATATTTTCGATTGTAGAAAGTTTGAGGTAAGTGATTCATATTGTAAGAAAGTTATTCATTTCGAGGTGACTGAATTGATATAGTAGACACCGGTCGATGCAGGCAGCAGACCGGTTTTGCCGTAAATCGTAATATGCTGTTGTAAAGTATGCTTGTGTTATAGAGACCGCCAAAATGAAGGGCATTTTACAGATTGCTTTAAAACTAGGCTACGACAATCAATTTAGGAACAGCTGATTCCTTCATTCATATTTTATTCATGTTATTTGCATAGTCATTGTGCCATTTTCATTGACTAACTGTCTTAGGTAGGTATTTCAATACTAACCTACTTCCTTAGCTTTTTTCTTTTTTTTATGTGGAGGTAGGGAAACCTATTCGGTTCTCTAACATTTAAATTTGGAATAAGTTTTAAAGTAATGTGAAGCGTACGAACCTACATATTAAGCAGTTAATAGATGGCAATTGTTTTCCTACAAGTTTTCCCTGTGTTCAGGATCTAAATCTCGAGGTAAAATGGTTAACATCGTACAGGAAAAGACCGACCATAGGTCAAATTAAACTAAGTTATGTGGCTATCTGTTAAATCGTGTGGAATCTACTACGGTAAATTATGGCCTTCGCACAGATAGACAGTTATTTCTAATGACGGTAGGTGCTTACACGATTTCGGTACAAGTTAAGAAAAGTAGGTTTTCTAATGTGGTACAGATGCCAAATCGTGTTTGTTAAAAATTAAAGTTTTACTCGCTATTTTTATATTTTTAAATAGGTACGCACCCTAAACTGGTTCATTACTATTTTGCGGTAATTTCCGGTCAAAAGAGTAATTTTTAAATAAGTTTATTTTAATTAACGTTTTTCGAACGTGTTTAACAACTTAACAGATTTCACACCGGGCGACATTTTTATGCAAAGGAGTTAGCTTATCGCTACTTAGATATTCCCCACTTAAGCATTATCGTATGAACTCGACGTGAATCAAGCGGAAAGATGATTCACTCAGCAAGTTGAGAAGTCTTGCAACCGTTATGATTTAAATTGCAACAGCTGTCATGGGGCATTCACGAATTGCGGTACTTCATACCTTGGTCGTATTAACAAAAAACTTATCGCATGTACGAGTTTACTTAGCCTGGAATGGCAATGCTATCGTTTTAAATTCGCGATAAATTGAACTTGACATTTACCAACATTTTCAAATTTCGAACAGGGATTTAAAGATATGGCCAGTAAGAACCAGTTGAGATTTCTGTTTAAAATGCAAGTTAAAAAAAACAAAGTAAAAAGAAAACAATTTAATAAATTATCTAGATCGCCTTTGAGAAAAAAAAATTAGAAAAGTACCCACTACATAAATTATTTTTTTATACCAACAAAGTAGGTATATAAAATACTACGTTACTAGTATTATTTAAAAAAATCCCCGCTCGCGTTCGTGCACTTTTTACTTTAAAGGTTATTCCTTATTACTATAAAAATACAGAAACCTGCATAATAATCGTGAAAACTTGTGAAGTCTCTAATTGTTAATAAGCCAGCGTATGTCCAAACGAAGCAGCAGGCCAGTTTAAAAAAAAAAGCAACTGATATCCATAACGGTAAATTGATAGATCGAAATGCATTTTGTTGACTCTTTCTTACTCAAGATAATTGTTTTATTTAAAATATCATTCAAACTATAAAAACATTTTATTTAGGTACCTTCCTTCTTAGGAGACCAACGATCTATGGAGGTTTAGAGGTAAGGAGAACCGTCTCTGTATGAACAAAGGCTTCCCGCCAAAAGGCTTTATTTTGGTTGGGCACAAAAAAGGAGAAAGATGTTTCAAATTAACTAAAAAAAAAAATATAGCCGTTTCGTCAAATACAAAACTAAAAAAAAAAATTGGTGTGCACATTTGACTGTCTTCAACTATTAAGTTCAAACCATTCTCATTGCCTGTATAATTTTTGCAATTCGGTTCTTGAACTGTTTTTTTTTTTTACTTTTTAATTAAAACATGACACTCCTTATATCTACCCTCCATACAACGATCTGGTTTGACAAATATACCTTCAATTTTAACAAAATGAATTGCTTGAAAATATCTATGTAACGACTTTAACGCATTATGATGGTTTTATATTGTAAGTGTTTAAAGCACTCAAAAATAAGTGTGTGTGTAATAAGTGTTCTTTGATTCGACATACTTTAAACACGTGGCTTTAAAAAAATATATTTATCCACGCATTCCTTTTAAAAATTAGACCGAAATGGTCGGTGACCTTTGCCTTAAACTTGATTTTTTATTAATATGTATTATGGGTGTATTTACACTTAGGTCGCTGATTTGACTACAAACCGTTTTTTTAATAAAAAAGAATTACTGACATTGTCATTGTTTTTGATATAGTAAGACCTGAATAGTTTACATATGCCTTGTGTAGTAAAATATATCAATTTGGAATACTACAGACATCCCAAAGCTACTGATGATGAATTGATGACGAAGAAATAACAGTAGAAGTATATTCCACCAAATTTAATTTTACCTACATATATTTATAGACTATAACTTTCTTTTAACCTGTTGGTACGTCTACCAATTAAAATCTTTAGGTTGTTATCAAGCTCGAATCAACATAAAATTAATTATTTTAAGTCGCAAACAGTAAAATTTACAATTTATTTTTAAACAATAAAAATATCCTTAATTTTTTAAGAAAGTATGATTATACTATTTCTTTAATTTCGAATTCAACTTCCGGTTTGTAGCGTTCGATTTTTAATTTCTATTTTTTTCAAGCCTAGCGACACAAATGACATTAAAAAGTCGACAGTTACAACCTATTTTCGGTATAACTAACTGTTGTTTGTTTATTTAGTGATGGTCAGAAGAAACTGATAGATCGGCCATCATTGTGGGCGCTGCCAATGAACTAGCTACCACTTATACTGCTTGGTACGACCTTAGGTCATTGACATCCTTTCTAATTAGGTTAGGAAGGTTATTACAGGCGTTACTTCTCGGAATGTGTTAGATAAGAGACCATACTCCAGTGACTTAACGGTATTCAAGTGAAATTAAAGGAGGTAAACTGAATATTTGAAGTTAGATCATAGTTTTTAGGAGCTGCTAGATTGTACAGTTAAAAACAAAATACAAATAATTTAGTTATCTTATGTATCCTGTTTGTCTAGTAGATTACCTTGTGTAAGTGAATAACATGGCTTTGGTTATGTAATTGTAATAAGTTAGACATACACGTACATCGAGAAAAATCGAAAGAAAGCCCGCTTGGGGTAAACTATGAGAACCCCTTTGTGTTGAACTTAAAAAAATCTTTGATCCCCAAAAGTGGGACGTACTATGGACTACCAAAGTTGGTACCCACTTTTGACAGTTAAACTTAAAATAATGATGTTGTATTCTTTTTAAGATTCAGCGGTATAAAACAAGTTATTATTGGTAGGCCTGTAGTTTTCAGTGTACCTACATGTGTTGTAATCAGTTTCGAAGGATCATAGAATGGGATAAAAGAATATACAAGCAATGGAAAGGGTTTATTCAGCCTATTCAGTTTATCGGTTTGTCAACAGCCAAGGAAAAAATGTTCTTACCAGGTGTGGCTGGTACCTCCAAACCCGGTGCAGTGAAGGACGATCTTCCTTCCGATGGCAAGAAGCAATACTTTTACTACTGATACTTCCATACGTGCTAAAGGTATAAGTGTGCTAGATTTTTTTTTCATTGCATATTTTAGCTACCTATATATTTTAAAATGTTTTTCGAAATTCAAACGTTACAAAACTTTAACTTTCGAATTCAAATATTTTTTTTTTACTTATTTATAGTCTGCAATGTTTTTTTCTCCACTGTTCAAAACTGGGTGAAAAAAGCGATGATAAAGCGATACTTCTGATAAGGCTTAAGTTATGTTTCACTATTTTTTTGAATTTCAGCAACGCGCTCAAAGATTATCGTTGTTATTTATAGTTTTGGATGTTTTTTTTTAATATGGCGTTTTTACAAGTAGGTATATAATTTACAAACAAGGACGCGGTTCTCCTCACAGAATAACCGGGAACATAGCATTCAAGCGCGAATTGTTTTCGGTTTTGATCTTATACAGAAAAGAAGATAAACTGAACATTTTCTATTATTTGTTTTATTTCAAAAATCAATTACATTATTTCAAAATTGGTCACAGTAAAATAATATTGTTCATAAATAAATTTAGTTTTTTTTTTTAATTTACAGTTATGTCATTTGGAAGTATTTTTCATAAAAAGTAAGCAACTATTTTGTGAGCATGTGAAGTATAATGAATGAGTACGAGTAAGGTGGAACGATATTTATTAGTTTTATAAAAGGGATCAAGAATGTTCTTAGTTATTTATTAAAGTAAATCTATTCAGCTGCTTGAAGATAAGTAAATCTATTCAGCTGCTTGAAGATCATCAGCTCTTTTCTAATTATTGAAGGTATGTGTGATTTTATTGATGGAATTGAAATTTAGTATCCTTCTTGTGACTTCAATGATATAACAATAACATGGTAACATTTGTGCATTATCTAATTAGAGGTTATCGGTGTTTTTACATCAAAATCCCGAGCCATATATAAAATGAGCTTAAATTTAAATCTTTCGGCAAACAAACTTTGTTGCAAGGCATACCACACTGTTGTAGACTATACTATACATACATATGCATGATGAAAATGTATGGAGTTAAGTAGTTGCTCAAATTTTTTCGCAAATACCTATTTTTGACATTATGTATGCATTTATTTTTTAACCCCCGACCCAAAAACGACGAGGTGTTATAAGTTTGACGTGTCTGTGTGTGTCTGTCTGTGACATCGTAGCTCCCGAACGGATGAACCGATTTTGATTTTGTTTTTTTTTTGGTTGAAAGGTGAATTAGTTAAGTATAATTCAAGAAAATCTGTTCAGCCGTTCGAAGATCATCAGCTCTTTCCTAATCGTTGAAGGGAGTTTCGTGTCGGGGGTATTTTAAATTATAAATTTATAGTTATATGTACATGTATCTGTAATATACTAGTTGCACCCGGCAAGCGTTGCGATGCTTTTTTTTTAACGATTAAAAAATGGGGGGTGGGGGGCAGGAGGGTGAAAAATACTTTACGACCTATTCTCATACCTACCAAAACTACAAAAAAAAATTAAAATCGGTCGAGCCGTTTCGGAGGAGTTCGACCACAAACACCTTTACACAAGTTTTTTTTTAATATTAGAATAGATTATTCAATATTCTTTTGTTTTAATCTTTCGCATGTTATTATTATTCTTGTAAATATTTTTATACTAATTATGTTTGCAAATGAAAGTGTCATTTTGATAGAATTTTGGCTCAGTTTTGCAGTTTTGAGTATTTCATTAGCCGTCTCAAATGTCTGACTGTGGTGGCAGACCCGTTGGAGTCGTAAAGCTCCCTAAAATGTGGTTGAGTTCTGTGATTACCAGCTTATCTAGTCTACTGGGTGTACCGGACGCCTACATGGCACTTGCACAGTTTGAGTTATGTGGACTTGGATCCTTGAGTTTGTTTCGGAGTTTCTTCTTGACGCTAGTCTTAGGTAATGCCGGTACTACCATCTGCCTTTATCAACGTGTAATATTCTGAAAAGATTTATTTGCAATAATAAATCATTTATTTAAAGATTGACAAACCTGCGTATCATTCCAATGTGTCGAGCATATCATCTTGCACAAGAAGCTGTGACTCTAAGAAGAAAAAGGTCTGAAACGTATTTTAAATGCCCATGAGGCCTTTGACCTTTCCGTCACTTTCATTCGCAATCGTCACTTGACTCAGTCGTATTACATCTAAAATTTTAATTCAAAATGTAAACCGAAAACAACACAAAGAAAATACTCGAAAATTATTAATCCCTTCGCACTTCCGTTCGTCGTCGTAACTTCCGCTCGAGCTAGGGTTGCCTACATTTTTTTTTGGCAAAAATCACGTTACGAAAATGAATATTTATAATATTTTACTCATGTATTTTGTTAAACAATAAATTATGTTCTTATAGTATTGGCAATTTCATAAAGTGATCAATTTGTACGTAAGTTTCGGTAAGTATGGCAATAAAAGAAAATCTGCGAGAATATACCATAAGCTGACTGGTAGGACACAAGGCACAGCCCTAGGCCCATCTCAGATAGATGCTGAACCAGGTCCTATTTGAAAGCCACGTAAGTTAGATAACAATTATTAAGTTTTACGCGAAGTTGTGTTTTAGATCGGCGATTTTTTTTATTTCTCTTTTCTTTTAATCCATCCGACTAAAATACAGTATTCTTGTGTACTTTGTATACAATATGTATATTATATGTAGCAAGTAGAAACGAAATATAGTACAATTGACAGCCCTAGACATCGGCGTTATTCCAATTTGTGTCTTAATACTTAAAAAATTAAAGTCAAAACTCGATAAAATCATCTAGACACCTACAATGTTTACTTAAATTATACCACAGCATAATTTTTATTGCTTAATGTTTTATTAGGCGTGTAATTTGTAACAAGATAATCCGTTAAGATGTTTTATGATAATTTGTGTGCGTTGTTTATTAAATTAAAAGTGAGTACAACGGTCTGTTGGTTTCGTGTCAAGGTCTCTGTTCCCTACCCTAATGTAACGTTGCTTGCTTACAAATGAACATTGAATAGCGTAACATATGTGTACTATAACCACATGTATTTAATATTTTTTTTTTTACTGTGAATATTTCGACTCGGGAAGCGACAACGGACGATGTTGCCAGGTAAAATAAATGGGTGGCTGGGGACTTTACTTTTATTTTTCAATTTGTACTTTCTTTACTGAGACAAGAACATACGTACATAAGTTCGATAATGGTGTCGCAAAAAAAAAATGTTTTCTTTTTTTTGCGACAATGACGATGATGATGCGAATGCGAATTTTGCCAGATGAAATAAAGATGAGGATGATTGGTGACTTTTGGATTTTCTATTTTTAAAAAGATGACTGGCAATTTTATTGAGACGAGTATGTACGTGCGTACGTACAATCCAGAACAATAATATATTTGTTACAATTTGTTTAAGTCATTGATGAGCAATTTAGATGCATTTTTTCAACTAAGTTTTAGATAAGCGTTAGTAAGCGGTTACCGCATCGTATTAACTAAAACTTGCAAAATAATTATGTCATTGACAGAAAGGAACTAAAATCATTTGTGGGAAATGTGGTAGTTTGTATGTGTATGCATATAAATAAATAAAATTGAAGTGGCTATAATGTTAGAAATGTAATGTAAAAAGCTATTAAGTATAACTTTTTACTAAATGCATCTGGATGTTTACACAATGCTTATACTAAAAAAAATTTTTTGTTTCTGTCTGTCCGTTTGTTCCGGCTAAACGCCGGATTGGTTGGGCCGACTTCCACTGGCAGATAGCTGGTCCTAGAATTTTAAATTTTGGTTAAAAGCAAGCTTACATCACAAGTAAAGAAAAAAATCCGAAAAATAAAAAAAAGTTAAAAATTAAGGTAAATTTTCGTACTTAGAAATTTTCGCGAAAATCTAAATTTGCCCATATCTTTTTATCATGTTGACTCAGGACCTTGAATTTTATACACCTAACAGAGACTACAGACCTCAGTATCTAGTATAAATTTCAACTTGCCAGGTCCACCCGTTCCTGAGAAAATGGGTGGTGACACACGGACAGACGGACAAGAGAGTGATCTTATAAGGGTTCTTTTTTTTACCTTTTGAGGTACGGAACCCTAATTATCTCAATTAATAGGAATTTCATTTTTTTTTTTAATTGTCAACGGAATGTACCCAGACTGAGAGCTATTACAATTTAACGAGTGCCATATTGTATAATAACTTCAAACGTTATAAGTAGTTATTTTTAAGTATACTCTTACGTTAACTGGTTACATTGAATATTATAATTATATTAGTATTACCAGATAGACTTCCGGGACTTGTCCTACCTAAACTTAAAGACTCAAGAATTAGCCAACAACTCAACTTACTACTCGTGAGACTGCAATGCCTAAGTGGTTATCATATAGCCTATTAGCTGTTGCCCACGACATAATTTGCGTGGATATATTATATTAAATTATATAGACTGGCCTGTTGGCCTAGTGGTTAGTGACCCTGACTACTGAGCCAGAGGTCGTGGGTTCGATTCCCACCCAGAGGACAAGTAATTGTGTGATGAGCATTATCATTTGTTCTGTGTCTGGGTGTAACATGTATGTATTTAGAAATATATAAGTATGTTTATCAGCAGTCTGGTTATCATAGTACAGGCTCTGCCTAATTTGGGATAGTGTGTGAAGTTATTATTATTATATAAGTAGTCTATGTGCTATTCCAGACTATAATCCATCTCTGTGCCTTTCATACAAATCTGTTCAGCCCTTCTGCTGTGATTGAGTAATAAACATCCATCCATCCATTCAAAATTCCGCATTTATAATAGAAGTAAGATGTAGACTACTCCGGATGTGGTGTGCCAACCCTAATGGTGGTTTAAGCAAGTGGATCATTGTTAATAAAATTTTAATGGTTTTTTTTTATTTAAAAAAAAATTGTAAACGCAGCCACGTCAAATTTAGAATAAGTAAAGTTTATGTATAGAATAAATGCAAAAAGGTAAAAATTTTAAACATTGTGTACAAATTTAAAGATTATACAACACGTGTCCAGTATATATGTTGACCTATCATGATAAGTAAGTGTATACAATGACAGTTCAAGTTATAGTGGCCAATGACATAAAATGAATTATGGTCGAAATTGGACTACTGGGCGATTTCTAGTACATATTAAACGGTAAGTGGTACGTTTGTTTAAATTAACAATTTATTTTAATTAATATTTTTCTAATGATTATATAAAAATCAATGTTTGTTTGTCCCTGTGCGTTCCGAAACTATTAATCAGATCGTGATGAAACTTTGGTAGGGTATTCTAGGGAAGTCCGCGAGGGTTCCTAGCAAAAAAAAACCTGCGCACCGAGGGTTCCGTAAAATATTTTTATTAAGTATATGATGTAACTAAAAATTTACGGTTTTCGCAATTTTTACTTTGTCTGTGCTAAAAGACGTTGCTTCGTACCAAATTTCAAGATTCTGAGTTCACGGGAAGTACTCTGTAGGTTTTCATTCCCTTGCGAGTGTCGAAAATTTGCGCCATAAACGGCTGTATCTTTTGATTGCGTTGGCTTAGAAGTTTGATTGTTTCACAGCTCCAAGGGACAGTAGACCTAAGTATTTGGTATAAATTCCAGCTTGATACCTCCACGCGTTCCTGAGAAAAAGGGTCTTGACAGACAGACGTACGGACGGACGGACAACAAAGTGATCCTATGAGGGTTCCATTTTTTCCTTTCGAGGTACGGAACCCTAAAAATCTATAAAAAAATGGCATTGCATCGCATACCGAGTGCAGCTAGTATAAAATAAAGAATAATTATTGTTATGTTAATTTTTTAACTCCCGACGACGCAAAAAAGACGGTTGTTGTAAGATTTAATTCCGTGTTTGTGTGTCTGTCTTTGGCTCTTTGCATCCAAAATTTTGGAAGGGCTAAGAGGGTTTTCTATTAGAAAACGAATTTAATTAGCATGGTCCTTTCATGTTTGGTTAAAATTTGTTTAACTATTTCGACAATAGCACAGCTTAAATATGCTCATTTTCGGAATTTAAAATATACGTAGGTACACTTTTTTTTAAAAACAACTTCCGCACAGCAATGGTTTCTGTGTTGCGACTTTACAAACATTCAAACAACGGACACAAAGAACACAGCCTATGAACAACTATATTAACTTGTCAGCTTGTGACCACGACCAGTGCAACCTGATCGAAACGTCAGGTAATTGAATGTATCGGGACAACAATTTTTTCATAACTCGAATTTTTGTCCACTGAGGGAATCGATCCCTTAACACTCGGAGCGGCGTAGTGGCGCGGGACATTACGGATATGAAATTTCGGATCTGGAAAAGGATATATGAATAATTTCACAGTGGGAGAGCCATGCTTCGGCATGTATGGGCCGGCTCGACCAGAGTGATACCACGCCTCACAGAAAACCGGCAGTGAAGCAATGATTGCATTGCTTTTTGCCCAGTGAGTGAGGTTACCGGAGGCTCTATCCTTTCCGCGTCCCTTATTCCCCTCTTCCCCTACTCCCACCTTAAAGGCCGGCAACGCACTTGTGACTTTTGAGTTGCAGGTGTCCGTGGGCGGCGGTGGTTATTTACCGTCAGGTGACCCGTCTGCTCGTTTGCCACCTATACCATAAATAAAAAAATATATATTATACAGGTTACGGATATCAAATTACTTCGGATTATCCGAAAGTTTCAGTTATTAGATTTTTAAAGAATTATAATTGGAAAATACATAGAGGTAATGATTTGGCTTATGTCTAGGTTATCATTTTTTAGAAATAAAACAAAAAAGCCTTATAATAAGCAATGGTCGGAATAGATACATTGATTTTATGTACTTGCATCATGATGTCCTAACATGGATATGCCGTTTTCCCGGAAAATAACGGAATTTTTTTAATTAACTTAAGTAATTATTTTATTTTTTTATCTTTTAAATTTTAAAGAAAAATGTATTAAATTGATTTTCTTTATCTGTATAATAATAAAAAGTGTTACTTATAAAATTCTAATTAATATTATAAAAATCATTTATTAATTCCCTGCAATTGTGTTGGGGTTTCAGTGCGTAGCAGTATGGAAAAACATTTCCCAAGATGAAATACTCGAATACTAATTGGTGAAACACTGTCAAAAAGTCATACCTAAAAAACGTGTTGTGTAAAAACAAACTCGAAGTCGGAAGTCCGTAGATTCAAGCGTCATCTCAAGAAGATTCCAGAAGTCGGTATACAAGGCATGGTCTATAAGCGGTCACGTCTTATCGCAGGTAGCACACGTGCTTACTTCGGTAAGTGTTCTCACCCGAGATAAGATCATTCATTTTTTACAAACAATAACTCGAGATTCTCTGCTCTGATTGGTTGCAACTGTTTAAATTACAGACAAAGTATACAACTATTAACTATTGGAACCCTATTTTAAGAAGTCTTAATTTTTACTTAAACACCACAGATTTTTGTAGCATACAATGCTGGTAACTGATTCCCGGGGGACAGGGCATAATCTCCTAACGTTATGTCACGTAATAATTTTTAAAGTCCGGAAAAAAGTCCCAAAACAGATATGACAATCAAACTACCTTTCTAATAGAAAAATCTCTATTTTTATAATAACGTGCAACACTAGTATTTTATATTTATGACTAGAATGTTTTGTAAATGATATACAACTAGTTATTTTAGTAAAACCTGTTTTGGGTGAAATGTTCTAATTGAAAGCTATTAAAGTTGATTGGAATTTGAAACATTTCTATACTGTAATAAAATTGTTAATGAGAACTTATAATGTTATACAAATAGTAATTTTATTTTTACACATCTCACACGTGGCCTGCAGAGCCTGTACTGTGGTGTCCAGACTGCTGATAGACATATTTAATATAGACTTGCAACGAATAGTGTATTCGGCCACATACCGAATACCGAATATTCTGCAGGCTTCCTGGCCGAATAGCCAATTATTCAAAAATATTCGGCCGTGGCAGGAAACTTTTATCGACATTTTTGTTTATTATTTTTACTTTCCACTGTTTTAATGACGCATGATTACTACGAGGAGTATCCTGCAAAGAAAGCATAGCATAGCCCATGTCGAGACATCGAAAGATAAAACTCAGTTGCAACTACTGCCGGAAAAGAAATCAGAAATATTAGTTCTCTGCAGCACAATCGCCCACTGCAATTTTTTTTTTACAATTTAAATGCATGGACATAATTATGTTGTTGTTTCATATTATGGAAGTTAATTATGTATGAGTATTTTATTGAGAGAATATATAAAGAAGAGTACAAGAAAATAAAATAAAATAATTCATTTTTACTTTTACCAACTATTGGACTACAAAAATTAAAAATATATGTACATGTTCTCACGCCTTATTGCTATCATCAGACCTTTCTTAGCCCTTCCTCAGTATACTGCCGCTCTGGACAGTATACGTCATTAGTCAGTATACGTCGTACACACGAGGCCTACCCCGCACCGACTCACCCACTCACAGGAACCACTACAAAACAAACCGTAGTATTCGGTCGAATAGTACCTAGATATTCGGTATTTTGCCGAATAGTATGAAAGTAGCCGAATAGGCCGAATACCGAATATTCGTTGCAAGCCTAATTTAATACATACATATTATAGATAAATAACTCCCAGACACAGAACAAAAGATCATGCTCATCACATAATTATTTATCCTGGATGGGAATCGAAACTACGACCTCTGTCAGCTCAGCAGTCAGGATCATTAACTACTAGACCAACCAGGCCAGTCAATAGTAATATTAACATTTTTTTATTATTGCAGACCCTTGCAAAAATTCTGCCTGAAGGATTATGCAGATCAGTTGTGAGTTTCTTATCTGACTTACATTAAAGACGATGCGGACGTAACTGCTCTGATTACAACTACATAAACGCCGGTTCCCCCAAGCACTGCTTTGTCCCCAACACAATTCCTGCTGCGTATCAATGTTCTGCTATATCTGAAGGTATTCAATACTATGACGAATGGCAGTACAAGAACATTAACCTATAGCTCGTGCCAATGTTCCACAATCCAGTAAAAAAGACTACACGAGGATCTGACGGAAGAAAAATAAACACAAAAAATACCCCATACCTCAAAGCTTCCCTATTTTAGGATATTCTTTTTGCAATCTCAAAACATTTGGATCCTTCGTGTCGAGGTCTCTAACGACCCTGGGAGAAGTAACTTGAACGATCAATAAAGCTTCATCGTCATCATCAGCCTATAGCTGTCCATTTCTGGACGAATCCGCTGCCAGCCACCTTCTTCAGGTCGTCGGTCGCGGGCTCCACTCTAACACATGTCGGCTCCAGCGACCATCAGTCCGCCTGGAGACATGACCGGCCCACTTCCACTTCAGCATACTGATTCTCTGTACGTTAAAAAATTAAGCTGGCTAGGTGACCTGAGACTTTGATAGCAAACATGGTGGTTTCATGGATTGTTATGAGATAAACACCTAATATCTCCACTCGGACATACTCGCGAAGTTAGATGTTCCTGTGGTTTTAAAACAGGTACTGACACTAGCCTTATCTGACAGCCAGTCAAATCTGACAGTCGAATTTGTAAAGGATTAACTAATTTCCTTCTAATGGTAGGTAAGAAATTCTATCTGTATCGAAGCCAAGCATTACGCATAAACTACACTCGAGAGCAGTGAATCAAGTCTTCGCGATTTTCAGGTATCTTTATGTGACCCGGATTCATTGCTCAATTAAGGCAACGCGATCTCACTAGAGATGGGTAATCACCCGGGTTAAAAAACACGACTGGGTAGAAACCCGGGTGATTACCCATCTCTAATCTCACTAAACGAAAGCCTTTGTTTCGTCACGCGGCTCTCTGAAGCTCAGGGTCTGACCTCATGAGGGTCTAAAACATTAGAACAATACTTCTGACTGGTTCACAAGGAAGCAACAACATTTGGGGGGCGAGAGGGAAAGACCGCACACTCCGTTCCTTCACAGTGGTGACCCTGAGATGTTTGGAGGCAGCTTTCACCTCCAGACCAGGAATTAAATCTGTAAATATCCTGGACTTGATTGCTTCTACTGCCTCATCACCGTCTAGGCTGCAATAGCGATGTTGACGCTAGTCTATTCACAAATGTATGTTACCTTGTAATTAAATGATTAATTGTAATGAAGTATGACCACACTTGTTGTTACCTTCTGTATATACCTACTCCTTTTCTTGTCAAAAAAGGGTACCAGTGGTTTCAGAGTGGCTGTCGCTTGGAACAAAGAATTTGACGAAACTGTCTATCACCTGATACAAAATTCAATGGAACACGATGACCGCCGCCATTGTTCTATATATAGGCAACAACAAAGTTTATGATAATATTAATACATTGTGTAATGTATAAATGTAAGTAATTGAGAGTAATTTTACTTTTGTTCGGCTTACGTGCCTTAGTAAAAGAGGACAAAGTTAATTTGTGTTGTCGAATGTATGTTTATGCTCGAATTCTTAGTTGTGTTGGTGGAATTTCTTTGGAACTATTGGGGTAATTTCCATTACCCCGATAATGCCAGACGTATGCGAGAAATCAAATGCTCTTCATTGTTTATTCTCTAACTGTACACTTGGGCCTCTTGTTTACGGCAAGGTTTCTTAACCGTACGGTGCGAGTTTTTATATGACACGGCAAAACCACCGGACGAGACAACGCGCAACGGCCTGTACGGCTCAGTTGCGTTTTTTTCTGGCCAAGCGGCCAATTAGGAATCTTGACATCCTTTCTAATTAGGTTAGGAAGGTTATTACAGGCGTTACTTCTCGGGGTGCTGTCTAGAAAACCTCCACGTGGTGCACCCTGGAAACGTTGGCGATGATGCTGCCTTTCTTCCTCAGTTTTTGAGGACGGCGTCATCGCCAACGGCTAATATTCTAGTATGAAGAGGAGGCCACCTTTCTTCGGCCACTTGGTTGAGGCTTGGCCCAACAGAGCACACTTTTCTGTTGGCTCTTCGCTCTTTGGAGCTATGAGGATGAAAACCTCGGTAAAAAATCACGAAGGAGGGACCCTTCCATGGGTTGGAGTTTCTCCACTGTCCACAGTGGAGAAGGAGGACGGGCCTGGTGTGCACTCACACTGCCACCGGGCAGGCATTGGAAGATTTAGTTTCCTTGCCACCGTCGGCATATCGTAATCCCGAAAGGAGTCGTGGTCATGTCTCGCGACTCTGATTGGGGACGAGGGTCTTGGCTTAGCCGCCCGGACTGCGAGGAAGAAAACCTCTTTAAAAAAATCACCCCGAATCCTGTGTTCTGGTGCGTGACCAGGGGATGCATGGCTGATGGGTAGTTCAGTCGCAAGCGCACTCCCAGCCGGGGCACCTGCGGACCCCTCGGTTGGGCATAAATTTTCGCTTGCCCGGGTATTGGGGATCTCTGCCCGGGTCGACCTTTAGTTCTCCCCATCTCGTGGGTCTATTATGGAAGCTGAAAAAAATTTATTAAAAACGAAAACTACCGATGAAAAAAAGAAGGAGAATGTGAAGAGAAATAAGAATAAGGTGGATGATACCTCGTCTAATGACGAGGAAGTTTTGTTGGAAACGCCCATCGCGCAGGAGCTCCCAGAAGTCAATCCGACTCCTGGGAGCAGAAGAATGTCTCAAAGACTGCGTTCCACGGCCGCTAGTACAGTAGCTGCCTCAGTCGATGATATGGAGCTGGATGTCACCGGGAATCGCAAGCGCGGACGCTCCAGAGACGAGGATGGCGACACGTCGCAAGACATGTTGCCACCAAAAGTTCCGAGCAGCCAGCGAGGGAGGTCGCGCACGCCGATCTCTAGGCCGTCAGGATCCGCCTTTTCTAAGGCGGAAGCTTACAGGCGGGCTAGAGCGGAGGGCGAAGAGGTCGCGGAGGAGGAGATAGCGGATCTCCTGCTGAAAATACGTGAGCCGGTGGAAGGGGGTTCTGTCTCCCAGACGCCGGTGTCTATGCAGGAGAAGGCAAACGTGGCGGTGGCCATTATCCACAAAGTGGCCACCAAGTCTACTAATCTAAAGGGTTCCTTTGTTAGGGCCCTTAAGGACTCATCCTCCGCCGTAGCTGGCGTTGTGGAGACCCTCATTGGCGATGTGGCACGTCTCCAGGCCGCAAACGACGAACTGACGAAACAAGTTTCCAATCTCAGCGCTCAGTTCGCCCAATTTCGGGCGGGCAGGGATTGCCCTGAGCGACCGAGCCAGGCTGTGGGCCAAACTGCTCAATCCCCCTCCCTCCCCGAAGTTCCGGATTCCCACCTGCGTCAAGTTATTGACGCAGTGTGGAGGATGATGGACGGGCGCCTCGCGGGCCTCGAGGCAAGACTACCTCCAGCCCCCATCATTCGGCCGCCACTGGCAGCGGATAAGCCGAAGGTGGCATCGGCCCCGACGCCGCTTCCAGTCTCGGATGGACGCGTCGCTATCTCCTATGCGGTGGCGGCGTCGTCGCCAGTGCCTGCAACCACAACAAAGGCTCGGCAACCATCTAAGGCCCCGAAAAAGCCGGTTGCACCAACGGCCAGGCGACCGGCTAAGACACTGACAAAGACGGCGTCGGAAAACCCTCCGCTCCCCGCTCCAGCGCCTAAAGAAGCGAGCGCATCTCATGCTTCCTTTGGTGCTGAGCCTGCACCTGGACCCTCTACGTCTGTCCCCTCTAGCGAGGGTTGGCAGACAGTTGAAGGGGGCAAAAGCCGCAGGAAGAGGAAAAAGGCGAACAAAAAGGCCACCTCGTCACAGGCGCCGGCAGGAGTGACGCAAACAAAGAAGGCGGATAAGACTCGGCGGCTCCGGCCACCGAAAACGGCAGCCGTAGTTGTAACAGTGTTGCCGGAGGCGGAAAAAAGCGGTCACTCTTACGCTGCCGTCTTTAAGACGGCTCGAGACCACCTCGCTTCCGAATTCGGGAGCGTAGGTGCTCGACTACGCCTGGCCCAGACGGGGGCTCGAGTTTTAGAGTTCCCAGGGGCAGAGGGTGCGAAGATGGCAGATGTCTTCGCAGAGAAGCTGCGGGGAATCTTTGCAGCGACGGATGGGATACGGATCGCCAGGCCCACCAAGTGCGCAGAAATGCGCATATCGGGCCTGGACGACTCCGTGACGGTCGACGATGTTCGGGGGGCAATCCAGAAGAAGACAGGTTGCACCTCGGATAACATTAGAATCGGCACCATCCGCCCCGGTCATGGAGGTCTTGGTGCGGTGTGGGTAAGCTGCCCTGTGGCAGCCGCCAAAATTTTGAGCGATGCTGGGAGGATCCTCGTCGGTTTCGTGAATGCCAGAGTTGCAATTCTGGATGCACGACCGATGAGGTGCTTCAAATGTTTGGCGTCAGGGCACACCCGCATCAAGTGTGGAAGTTGTTTTGACTGCAGCGGACTCTGTTTCCGCTGCGGTCGACCGGGGCACAAGGCGGCGGAATGTTCCGCCACCCCTCACTGCCCAGCGTGTGCGGCGGGAAATCTACCCGCCAATCACCAGATGGGGCAGGGAGGCTGCAAGCCTCCCCGTGCTTCTCAAACGTCGGGGGCTAGCCAGTCGACCCAGGCTGCCTCCGTCGTCATTTCTGCGTCGTTGTCGTCGCCCATGGAGGGGGTTGTAGAGACGGTCCATTAATGGACCAAGTCTCCAACCTCCTTGTCCAGACGAACCTAAACCACTCTGCCGGTGCGCAGGACCTTTTCCTGCAAACCATGGTGGAGTGGTCGATAGGTGTGGCCGTAGCCGCGGAGCCCTATTACGTTCCTCCCCGTCCAAATTGGTTGGGTGACCGGGACGGCTCCGTGGCAGTCGTCGGCTCCACGGCGGCTCATTCCCCACCCTTGTCGCTGAGAGACAAGGGTACTGGATATGTTGCTGCCGAGTGGGGGGGGATCACCATATACGGTGTCTACTTCTCCCCCAACCGGAGTCTGAGCGATTTCGAGGTTTTCCTCAATAACTTGGAGACCTCGATGCGGCGCATGGCGTCTGGGCACGTCCTGGTGCTGGGGGACTTCAACGCAAAGTCCATTGCGTGGGGTTCCCCCAGGACGGACGCACGGGGCGAAGCCGTAGAGGAGTGGGCGGCTTCGGTGGGCCTCTGTCTTCTAAACAGAGGCTCCACCAACACGTGCGTGCGACAGCAGGGGGGGTCGATAGTGGACCTCTCGTTCGCTACCCCTGCTCTCGCCGCACGAGTAAGGAACTGGCGTGTCCTGGAAGAGGTTGAGACGCTCTCGGATCACCTGTATATCCGATTTGAGCTCTCCCGGACCCAGGACCCCAGAAGGGGTCACACGGCGCGGCGTTCTTCCCGCTTCCCGCGGTGGGCTGTCACGAAGTTGGACAGGGACCTACTAGAGGAGGCAGCCATCATTTACTCTTGGCTGTCTCCGCATCCTCCGACTGAGGAGGTAGACATGGGGGCAGGCCGCTTTCGCGATGCGATTACGCAGATTTGCGATGCGGCCATGCCCCGCGTCCGAGGTCGTCGGCCTCCAAGGAAGGAGGTCTACTGGTGGTCCCAGGAGCTGGCAGACCTCCGCGCGGCCTGTACTCGTGCCCGGAGGTCCTACACTCACAGTCGGCGACGTCACCGCGAAGAGGGGGAAGAGGACCAGCTTTATGAGGAGTACCGAGAGGCGCGGAATACTCTGAAGCTGGCCATTACCCGCGCCAAAGAGGAGAAACGAAAGGAGATGCTGGAGGGTCTCGATCGTGACCCCTGGGGTCGCCCATATCGCGCGGCGCAACAAAAGCTCCGCGCGTCGGGCCCCCCCCTTACGGAGACTCTCCAGCCCAGCTTCCTGCAGGAAGTGGTTGAGGGCCTTTTCCCGCAACGAGTGGAGCACATACCCCCGTCGATGGCCCCTTTGGCCGGAGACGACGGGGAGGACGAGGAGGATGGTGTTCCACCCGTCACGGAGGCGGAGGTAGGGGCGGCTGTTCTACGGATCCGTTCCAAGAACACCGCCCCCGGGCCAGACGGGATCCCTGCCCGAGTGTTGGCCCTTGCCCTTGACCACATGTCCGACCGCCTCAGGGAGGTGTTCGACGCTAGCTTGGCGTCCGGACGCTTCCCTGACTGCTGGAAGAGCGGGAAGCTGGTCCTTTTAAGGAAGCCGGGACGGCCTACCGACTCGGTCGCGGCCTACAGACCCATCGTGTTGCTGGACGAGGCGGGTAAACTGTTTGAGAGGGTCCTCTCTGCCCGCATCGTCCGGCACCTTTGCGAGGTCGGCCCCGATTTGTCGGACGCCCAATTCGGTTTCCGAGCGGGACGTTCGACAGTCGCTGCTATTTTGCGCCTGAGGGCTGTGACCGAAGAGGTAGTGAGCTGTGGCGGCGTGCTGTTGGCGGTGTCGTTGGACATCGCCAACGCATTCAATAGTCTGCCATTCAGCTGCATCAGGGAAGCACTCCATTATCACGGGGTGCCAGGGTACCTGAGGCGGCTGGTGGCAGACTATTTACAGGAGCGTACCGTCATGTACGAGGACCGAGAAGGAAATCTGAGTCGTCGGCCCATGTCGTGCGGTGTTCCGCAGGGGTCTGTCCTTGGACCACTCCTGTGGAACATGGGGTACGACTGGGCCCTCCGAGGTGACTTCCCCCCTGGGCTCGGCGTAATCTGTTACGCCGATGACACATTAGTCACAGCCCGGGGGGTGAACTTTCAGGAGGCGGCGCGCCTAGCCACCAGGGGAGTCTCTCTGGTGGTCGGGCGCATCGAGGCGCTGGGCTTGCGGGTGGCCCTGGATAAGACGGAGGCCCTTTTATTTCATGGGCCCCGTCGTGGTCCACCCCCTGGCGCCTCTATCGAGGTCAACTCGGTCCTCGTACCGGTTCAGGCCCACATCAAGTATCTGGGCCTGATCCTTGACGGAAGGTGGCGCTTCGACGAGCACTTCCTGCAGCTTGCTCCAAAGCTGGTCGGCGCTGCGTCCGCCCTTGGGCGACTCTTACCCAATTTGGGTGGACCCAGCGTCGCTACGAGACGGCTGTACACGGGGGTTGTCCGGTCAATGGCACTTTACGGTGCACCGGTGTGGGCGGAGGCTCTGACCGCCCAGAATAGGGCGCGCCTCTGGCGCCCTCAGAGGGTTATGGCGGTTAGAGCCATACGCGGATACCGCACCGTATCGACGGAGGCGGCGTGCGCGTTGGCCGGGACACCCCCGTGGGATTTGGAGGCGGAAGTGCTCGCCGAAGTATATCGGCGAACGGCTGAGTTCTGGGCGGGAAGCGGCAGTCGGCCCCCGCCCGAAGAGGTACGCGAATGGCGTGAGGCCGCTCGCCGAGCCACCATGGCTCGTTGGTCGTCCCGGCTGGAGGCTCCACGTGCTGGCTTTGCCGCCGTGGAGGCGCTCCAGCCGGTCATCGTCGAGTGGGCAGGGCGACAGCACGGGACCCTTTCCTTCCGACTGACGCAGGTTCTTTCCGGGCACGGCTGCTTCGGGAAGTACCTGCACTCGGTCGCTAGGAGGGAATTGAGTCCCGCCTGTCACCACTGCGACTGCAGTGAGGACTCGGCTCAGCACACGCTGGCGGATTGCCCCAGTTGGGCAGCGCAGCGTCGGGCCCTCACTGCAGTCATCGGAGAGGATCTGTCGCTACCGGCTGTCATACGCTCCATGGCCGGTAGCGACAGGAATTTTACCGCGGTCGCAACCTTCTGTGAGGAAGTCATCTCGCAGAAGGAGGCGGCGGAAAGGGTCCGGGAGGACGACCTCCATTCGGACTTAATTCGCCGCCGGCGAACTGGGCGGCGGAGGCGCGCTTACCAGCGCCTCATGCCGCCCTGAGTGTGGCCGCGGGTGGAAGGGACGGGTTTTCCCCTCCACCCGCTATAGTGGCCCCCCGCGAGGAGGCGGCGTCCGCGTGTGCCTGGACGTCGCCTAATTGAGAGGTTTTTTACCCGAAGGTGGTGCCCGCGCTTTGCGGGCAGGCGCTAGGAGGGTTCCGGATGTCTTAATAAAAGCTGTTCCCGGATCCCTCCTACTTAAGGCGCAGTACGGCACACCGTGTGGTTTTAGTCGGTTCGATTCCGACACACCGCCCCGCCGAAAACCCCGGTGGGGTGACGGCCCGAGGGGGTTTCCACACGTACAAAAAAAAAAAAAAAAAAAAGGCGTTACTTCTCGGAATGTGTTAGATAAGAGACCATACTCCAGTGACTTAACGGTATTCAAGTGAAATTAAAGGAGGTAAACTGAATATTTGAAGTTAGATCATAGTTTTTAGGAGCTGCTAGATTGTACAGTTAAAAACAAAATACAAATAATTTAGTTATCTTATGTATCCTGTTTGTCTAGTAGATTACCTTGTGTAAGTGAATAACATGGCTTTGGTTATGTAATTGTAATAAGTTAGACATACACGTACATCGAGAAAAATCGAAAGAAAGCCCGCTTGGGGTAAACTATGAGAACCCCTTTGTGTTGAACTTAAAAAAATCTTTGATCCCCAAAAGTGGGACGTACTATGGACTACCAAAGTTGGTACCCACTTTTGACAGTTAAACTTAAAATAATGATGTTGTATTCTTTTTAAGATTCAGCGGTATAAAACAAGTTATTATTGGTAGGCCTGTAGTTTTCAGTGTACCTACATGTGTTGTAATCAGTTTCGAAGGATCATAGAATGGGATAAAAGAATATACAAGCAATGGAAAGGGTTTATTCAGCCTATTCAGTTTATCGGTTTGTCAACAGCCAAGGAAAAAATGTTCTTACCAGGTGTGGCTGGTACCTCCAAACCCGGTGCAGTGAAGGACGATCTTCCTTCCGATGGCAAGAAGCAATACTTTTACTACTGATACTTCCATACGTGCTAAAGGTATAAGTGTGCTAGATTTTTTTTTCATTGCATATTTTAGCTACCTATATATTTTAAAATGTTTTTCGAAATTCAAACGTTACAAAACTTTAACTTTCGAATTCAAATATTTTTTTTTTACTTATTTATAGTCTGCAATGTTTTTTTCTCCACTGTTCAAAACTGGGTGAAAAAAGCGATGATAAAGCGATACTTCTGATAAGGCTTAAGTTATGTTTCACTATTTTTTTGAATTTCAGCAACGCGCTCAAAGATTATCGTTGTTATTTATAGTTTTGGATGTTTTTTTTTAATATGGCGTTTTTACAAGTAGGTATATAATTTACAAACAAGGACGCGGTTCTCCTCACAGAATAACCGGGAACATAGCATTCAAGCGCGAATTGTTTTCGGTTTTGATCTTATACAGAAAAGAAGATAAACTGAACATTTTCTATTATTTGTTTTATTTCAAAAATCAATTACATTATTTCAAAATTGGTCACAGTAAAATAATATTGTTCATAAATAAATTTAGTTTTTTTTTTTAATTTACAGTTATGTCATTTGGAAGTATTTTTCATAAAAAGTAAGCAACTATTTTGTGAGCATGTGAAGTATAATGAATGAGTACGAGTAAGGTGGAACGATATTTATTAGTTTTATAAAAGGGATCAAGAATGTTCTTAGTTATTTATTAAAGTAAATCTATTCAGCTGCTTGAAGATAAGTAAATCTATTCAGCTGCTTGAAGATCATCAGCTCTTTTCTAATTATTGAAGGTATGTGTGATTTTATTGATGGAATTGAAATTTAGTATCCTTCTTGTGACTTCAATGATATAACAATAACATGGTAACATTTGTGCATTATCTAATTAGAGGTTATCGGTGTTTTTACATCAAAATCCCGAGCCATATATAAAATGAGCTTAAATTTAAATCTTTCGGCAAACAAACTTTGTTGCAAGGCATACCACACTGTTGTAGACTATACTATACATACATATGCATGATGAAAATGTATGGAGTTAAGTAGTTGCTCAAATTTTTTCGCAAATACCTATTTTTGACATTATGTATGCATTTATTTTTTAACCCCCGACCCAAAAACGACGAGGTGTTATAAGTTTGACGTGTCTGTGTGTGTCTGTCTGTGACATCGTAGCTCCCGAACGGATGAACCGATTTTGATTTTGTTTTTTTTTTGGTTGAAAGGTGAATTAGTTAAGTATAATTCAAGAAAATCTGTTCAGCCGTTCGAAGATCATCAGCTCTTTCCTAATCGTTGAAGGGAGTTTCGTGTCGGGGGTATTTTAAATTATAAATTTATAGTTATATGTACATGTATCTGTAATATACTAGTTGCACCCGGCAAGCGTTGCGATGCTTTTTTTTTAACGATTAAAAAATGGGGGGTGGGGGGCAGGAGGGTGAAAAATACTTTACGACCTATTCTCATACCTACCAAAACTACAAAAAAAAATTAAAATCGGTCGAGCCGTTTCGGAGGAGTTCGACCACAAACACCTTTACACAAGTTTTTTTTTAATATTAGAATAGATTATTCAATATTCTTTTGTTTTAATCTTTCGCATGTTATTATTATTCTTGTAAATATTTTTATACTAATTATGTTTGCAAATGAAAGTGTCATTTTGATAGAATTTTGGCTCAGTTTTGCAGTTTTGAGTATTTCATTAGCCGTCTCAAATGTCTGACTGTGGTGGCAGACCCGTTGGAGTCGTAAAGCTCCCTAAAATGTGGTTGAGTTCTGTGATTACCAGCTTATCTAGTCTACTGGGTGTACCGGACGCCTACATGGCACTTGCACAGTTTGAGTTATGTGGACTTGGATCCTTGAGTTTGTTTCGGAGTTTCTTCTTGACGCTAGTCTTAGGTAATGCCGGTACTACCATCTGCCTTTATCAACGTGTAATATTCTGAAAAGATTTATTTGCAATAATAAATCATTTATTTAAAGATTGACAAACCTGCGTATCATTCCAATGTGTCGAGCATATCATCTTGCACAAGAAGCTGTGACTCTAAGAAGAAAAAGGTCTGAAACGTATTTTAAATGCCCATGAGGCCTTTGACCTTTCCGTCACTTTCATTCGCAATCGTCACTTGACTCAGTCGTATTACATCTAAAATTTTAATTCAAAATGTAAACCGAAAACAACACAAAGAAAATACTCGAAAATTATTAATCCCTTCGCACTTCCGTTCGTCGTCGTAACTTCCGCTCGAGCTAGGGTTGCCTACATTTTTTTTTGGCAAAAATCACGTTACGAAAATGAATATTTATAATATTTTACTCATGTATTTTGTTAAACAATAAATTATGTTCTTATAGTATTGGCAATTTCATAAAGTGATCAATTTGTACGTAAGTTTCGGTAAGTATGGCAATAAAAGAAAATCTGCGAGAATATACCATAAGCTGACTGGTAGGACACAAGGCACAGCCCTAGGCCCATCTCAGATAGATGCTGAACCAGGTCCTATTTGAAAGCCACGTAAGTTAGATAACAATTATTAAGTTTTACGCGAAGTTGTGTTTTAGATCGGCGATTTTTTTTATTTCTCTTTTCTTTTAATCCATCCGACTAAAATACAGTATTCTTGTGTACTTTGTATACAATATGTATATTATATGTAGCAAGTAGAAACGAAATATAGTACAATTGACAGCCCTAGACATCGGCGTTATTCCAATTTGTGTCTTAATACTTAAAAAATTAAAGTCAAAACTCGATAAAATCATCTAGACACCTACAATGTTTACTTAAATTATACCACAGCATAATTTTTATTGCTTAATGTTTTATTAGGCGTGTAATTTGTAACAAGATAATCCGTTAAGATGTTTTATGATAATTTGTGTGCGTTGTTTATTAAATTAAAAGTGAGTACAACGGTCTGTTGGTTTCGTGTCAAGGTCTCTGTTCCCTACCCTAATGTAACGTTGCTTGCTTACAAATGAACATTGAATAGCGTAACATATGTGTACTATAACCACATGTATTTAATATTTTTTTTTTTACTGTGAATATTTCGACTCGGGAAGCGACAACGGACGATGTTGCCAGGTAAAATAAATGGGTGGCTGGGGACTTTACTTTTATTTTTCAATTTGTACTTTCTTTACTGAGACAAGAACATACGTACATAAGTTCGATAATGGTGTCGCAAAAAAAAAATGTTTTCTTTTTTTTGCGACAATGACGATGATGATGCGAATGCGAATTTTGCCAGATGAAATAAAGATGAGGATGATTGGTGACTTTTGGATTTTCTATTTTTAAAAAGATGACTGGCAATTTTATTGAGACGAGTATGTACGTGCGTACGTACAATCCAGAACAATAATATATTTGTTACAATTTGTTTAAGTCATTGATGAGCAATTTAGATGCATTTTTTCAACTAAGTTTTAGATAAGCGTTAGTAAGCGGTTACCGCATCGTATTAACTAAAACTTGCAAAATAATTATGTCATTGACAGAAAGGAACTAAAATCATTTGTGGGAAATGTGGTAGTTTGTATGTGTATGCATATAAATAAATAAAATTGAAGTGGCTATAATGTTAGAAATGTAATGTAAAAAGCTATTAAGTATAACTTTTTACTAAATGCATCTGGATGTTTACACAATGCTTATACTAAAAAAAATTTTTTGTTTCTGTCTGTCCGTTTGTTCCGGCTAAACGCCGGATTGGTTGGGCCGACTTCCACTGGCAGATAGCTGGTCCTAGAATTTTAAATTTTGGTTAAAAGCAAGCTTACATCACAAGTAAAGAAAAAAATCCGAAAAATAAAAAAAAGTTAAAAATTAAGGTAAATTTTCGTACTTAGAAATTTTCGCGAAAATCTAAATTTGCCCATATCTTTTTATCATGTTGACTCAGGACCTTGAATTTTATACACCTAACAGAGACTACAGACCTCAGTATCTAGTATAAATTTCAACTTGCCAGGTCCACCCGTTCCTGAGAAAATGGGTGGTGACACACGGACAGACGGACAAGAGAGTGATCTTATAAGGGTTCTTTTTTTTACCTTTTGAGGTACGGAACCCTAATTATCTCAATTAATAGGAATTTCATTTTTTTTTTTAATTGTCAACGGAATGTACCCAGACTGAGAGCTATTACAATTTAACGAGTGCCATATTGTATAATAACTTCAAACGTTATAAGTAGTTATTTTTAAGTATACTCTTACGTTAACTGGTTACATTGAATATTATAATTATATTAGTATTACCAGATAGACTTCCGGGACTTGTCCTACCTAAACTTAAAGACTCAAGAATTAGCCAACAACTCAACTTACTACTCGTGAGACTGCAATGCCTAAGTGGTTATCATATAGCCTATTAGCTGTTGCCCACGACATAATTTGCGTGGATATATTATATTAAATTATATAGACTGGCCTGTTGGCCTAGTGGTTAGTGACCCTGACTACTGAGCCAGAGGTCGTGGGTTCGATTCCCACCCAGAGGACAAGTAATTGTGTGATGAGCATTATCATTTGTTCTGTGTCTGGGTGTAACATGTATGTATTTAGAAATATATAAGTATGTTTATCAGCAGTCTGGTTATCATAGTACAGGCTCTGCCTAATTTGGGATAGTGTGTGAAGTTATTATTATTATATAAGTAGTCTATGTGCTATTCCAGACTATAATCCATCTCTGTGCCTTTCATACAAATCTGTTCAGCCCTTCTGCTGTGATTGAGTAATAAACATCCATCCATCCATTCAAAATTCCGCATTTATAATAGAAGTAAGATGTAGACTACTCCGGATGTGGTGTGCCAACCCTAATGGTGGTTTAAGCAAGTGGATCATTGTTAATAAAATTTTAATGGTTTTTTTTTATTTAAAAAAAAATTGTAAACGCAGCCACGTCAAATTTAGAATAAGTAAAGTTTATGTATAGAATAAATGCAAAAAGGTAAAAATTTTAAACATTGTGTACAAATTTAAAGATTATACAACACGTGTCCAGTATATATGTTGACCTATCATGATAAGTAAGTGTATACAATGACAGTTCAAGTTATAGTGGCCAATGACATAAAATGAATTATGGTCGAAATTGGACTACTGGGCGATTTCTAGTACATATTAAACGGTAAGTGGTACGTTTGTTTAAATTAACAATTTATTTTAATTAATATTTTTCTAATGATTATATAAAAATCAATGTTTGTTTGTCCCTGTGCGTTCCGAAACTATTAATCAGATCGTGATGAAACTTTGGTAGGGTATTCTAGGGAAGTCCGCGAGGGTTCCTAGCAAAAAAAAACCTGCGCACCGAGGGTTCCGTAAAATATTTTTATTAAGTATATGATGTAACTAAAAATTTACGGTTTTCGCAATTTTTACTTTGTCTGTGCTAAAAGACGTTGCTTCGTACCAAATTTCAAGATTCTGAGTTCACGGGAAGTACTCTGTAGGTTTTCATTCCCTTGCGAGTGTCGAAAATTTGCGCCATAAACGGCTGTATCTTTTGATTGCGTTGGCTTAGAAGTTTGATTGTTTCACAGCTCCAAGGGACAGTAGACCTAAGTATTTGGTATAAATTCCAGCTTGATACCTCCACGCGTTCCTGAGAAAAAGGGTCTTGACAGACAGACGTACGGACGGACGGACAACAAAGTGATCCTATGAGGGTTCCATTTTTTCCTTTCGAGGTACGGAACCCTAAAAATCTATAAAAAAATGGCATTGCATCGCATACCGAGTGCAGCTAGTATAAAATAAAGAATAATTATTGTTATGTTAATTTTTTAACTCCCGACGACGCAAAAAAGACGGTTGTTGTAAGATTTAATTCCGTGTTTGTGTGTCTGTCTTTGGCTCTTTGCATCCAAAATTTTGGAAGGGCTAAGAGGGTTTTCTATTAGAAAACGAATTTAATTAGCATGGTCCTTTCATGTTTGGTTAAAATTTGTTTAACTATTTCGACAATAGCACAGCTTAAATATGCTCATTTTCGGAATTTAAAATATACGTAGGTACACTTTTTTTTAAAAACAACTTCCGCACAGCAATGGTTTCTGTGTTGCGACTTTACAAACATTCAAACAACGGACACAAAGAACACAGCCTATGAACAACTATATTAACTTGTCAGCTTGTGACCACGACCAGTGCAACCTGATCGAAACGTCAGGTAATTGAATGTATCGGGACAACAATTTTTTCATAACTCGAATTTTTGTCCACTGAGGGAATCGATCCCTTAACACTCGGAGCGGCGTAGTGGCGCGGGACATTACGGATATGAAATTTCGGATCTGGAAAAGGATATATGAATAATTTCACAGTGGGAGAGCCATGCTTCGGCATGTATGGGCCGGCTCGACCAGAGTGATACCACGCCTCACAGAAAACCGGCAGTGAAGCAATGATTGCATTGCTTTTTGCCCAGTGAGTGAGGTTACCGGAGGCTCTATCCTTTCCGCGTCCCTTATTCCCCTCTTCCCCTACTCCCACCTTAAAGGCCGGCAACGCACTTGTGACTTTTGAGTTGCAGGTGTCCGTGGGCGGCGGTGGTTATTTACCGTCAGGTGACCCGTCTGCTCGTTTGCCACCTATACCATAAATAAAAAAATATATATTATACAGGTTACGGATATCAAATTACTTCGGATTATCCGAAAGTTTCAGTTATTAGATTTTTAAAGAATTATAATTGGAAAATACATAGAGGTAATGATTTGGCTTATGTCTAGGTTATCATTTTTTAGAAATAAAACAAAAAAGCCTTATAATAAGCAATGGTCGGAATAGATACATTGATTTTATGTACTTGCATCATGATGTCCTAACATGGATATGCCGTTTTCCCGGAAAATAACGGAATTTTTTTAATTAACTTAAGTAATTATTTTATTTTTTTATCTTTTAAATTTTAAAGAAAAATGTATTAAATTGATTTTCTTTATCTGTATAATAATAAAAAGTGTTACTTATAAAATTCTAATTAATATTATAAAAATCATTTATTAATTCCCTGCAATTGTGTTGGGGTTTCAGTGCGTAGCAGTATGGAAAAACATTTCCCAAGATGAAATACTCGAATACTAATTGGTGAAACACTGTCAAAAAGTCATACCTAAAAAACGTGTTGTGTAAAAACAAACTCGAAGTCGGAAGTCCGTAGATTCAAGCGTCATCTCAAGAAGATTCCAGAAGTCGGTATACAAGGCATGGTCTATAAGCGGTCACGTCTTATCGCAGGTAGCACACGTGCTTACTTCGGTAAGTGTTCTCACCCGAGATAAGATCATTCATTTTTTACAAACAATAACTCGAGATTCTCTGCTCTGATTGGTTGCAACTGTTTAAATTACAGACAAAGTATACAACTATTAACTATTGGAACCCTATTTTAAGAAGTCTTAATTTTTACTTAAACACCACAGATTTTTGTAGCATACAATGCTGGTAACTGATTCCCGGGGGACAGGGCATAATCTCCTAACGTTATGTCACGTAATAATTTTTAAAGTCCGGAAAAAAGTCCCAAAACAGATATGACAATCAAACTACCTTTCTAATAGAAAAATCTCTATTTTTATAATAACGTGCAACACTAGTATTTTATATTTATGACTAGAATGTTTTGTAAATGATATACAACTAGTTATTTTAGTAAAACCTGTTTTGGGTGAAATGTTCTAATTGAAAGCTATTAAAGTTGATTGGAATTTGAAACATTTCTATACTGTAATAAAATTGTTAATGAGAACTTATAATGTTATACAAATAGTAATTTTATTTTTACACATCTCACACGTGGCCTGCAGAGCCTGTACTGTGGTGTCCAGACTGCTGATAGACATATTTAATATAGACTTGCAACGAATAGTGTATTCGGCCACATACCGAATACCGAATATTCTGCAGGCTTCCTGGCCGAATAGCCAATTATTCAAAAATATTCGGCCGTGGCAGGAAACTTTTATCGACATTTTTGTTTATTATTTTTACTTTCCACTGTTTTAATGACGCATGATTACTACGAGGAGTATCCTGCAAAGAAAGCATAGCATAGCCCATGTCGAGACATCGAAAGATAAAACTCAGTTGCAACTACTGCCGGAAAAGAAATCAGAAATATTAGTTCTCTGCAGCACAATCGCCCACTGCAATTTTTTTTTTACAATTTAAATGCATGGACATAATTATGTTGTTGTTTCATATTATGGAAGTTAATTATGTATGAGTATTTTATTGAGAGAATATATAAAGAAGAGTACAAGAAAATAAAATAAAATAATTCATTTTTACTTTTACCAACTATTGGACTACAAAAATTAAAAATATATGTACATGTTCTCACGCCTTATTGCTATCATCAGACCTTTCTTAGCCCTTCCTCAGTATACTGCCGCTCTGGACAGTATACGTCATTAGTCAGTATACGTCGTACACACGAGGCCTACCCCGCACCGACTCACCCACTCACAGGAACCACTACAAAACAAACCGTAGTATTCGGTCGAATAGTACCTAGATATTCGGTATTTTGCCGAATAGTATGAAAGTAGCCGAATAGGCCGAATACCGAATATTCGTTGCAAGCCTAATTTAATACATACATATTATAGATAAATAACTCCCAGACACAGAACAAAAGATCATGCTCATCACATAATTATTTATCCTGGATGGGAATCGAAACTACGACCTCTGTCAGCTCAGCAGTCAGGATCATTAACTACTAGACCAACCAGGCCAGTCAATAGTAATATTAACATTTTTTTATTATTGCAGACCCTTGCAAAAATTCTGCCTGAAGGATTATGCAGATCAGTTGTGAGTTTCTTATCTGACTTACATTAAAGACGATGCGGACGTAACTGCTCTGATTACAACTACATAAACGCCGGTTCCCCCAAGCACTGCTTTGTCCCCAACACAATTCCTGCTGCGTATCAATGTTCTGCTATATCTGAAGGTATTCAATACTATGACGAATGGCAGTACAAGAACATTAACCTATAGCTCGTGCCAATGTTCCACAATCCAGTAAAAAAGACTACACGAGGATCTGACGGAAGAAAAATAAACACAAAAAATACCCCATACCTCAAAGCTTCCCTATTTTAGGATATTCTTTTTGCAATCTCAAAACATTTGGATCCTTCGTGTCGAGGTCTCTAACGACCCTGGGAGAAGTAACTTGAACGATCAATAAAGCTTCATCGTCATCATCAGCCTATAGCTGTCCATTTCTGGACGAATCCGCTGCCAGCCACCTTCTTCAGGTCGTCGGTCGCGGGCTCCACTCTAACACATGTCGGCTCCAGCGACCATCAGTCCGCCTGGAGACATGACCGGCCCACTTCCACTTCAGCATACTGATTCTCTGTACGTTAAAAAATTAAGCTGGCTAGGTGACCTGAGACTTTGATAGCAAACATGGTGGTTTCATGGATTGTTATGAGATAAACACCTAATATCTCCACTCGGACATACTCGCGAAGTTAGATGTTCCTGTGGTTTTAAAACAGGTACTGACACTAGCCTTATCTGACAGCCAGTCAAATCTGACAGTCGAATTTGTAAAGGATTAACTAATTTCCTTCTAATGGTAGGTAAGAAATTCTATCTGTATCGAAGCCAAGCATTACGCATAAACTACACTCGAGAGCAGTGAATCAAGTCTTCGCGATTTTCAGGTATCTTTATGTGACCCGGATTCATTGCTCAATTAAGGCAACGCGATCTCACTAGAGATGGGTAATCACCCGGGTTAAAAAACACGACTGGGTAGAAACCCGGGTGATTACCCATCTCTAATCTCACTAAACGAAAGCCTTTGTTTCGTCACGCGGCTCTCTGAAGCTCAGGGTCTGACCTCATGAGGGTCTAAAACATTAGAACAATACTTCTGACTGGTTCACAAGGAAGCAACAACATTTGGGGGGCGAGAGGGAAAGACCGCACACTCCGTTCCTTCACAGTGGTGACCCTGAGATGTTTGGAGGCAGCTTTCACCTCCAGACCAGGAATTAAATCTGTAAATATCCTGGACTTGATTGCTTCTACTGCCTCATCACCGTCTAGGCTGCAATAGCGATGTTGACGCTAGTCTATTCACAAATGTATGTTACCTTGTAATTAAATGATTAATTGTAATGAAGTATGACCACACTTGTTGTTACCTTCTGTATATACCTACTCCTTTTCTTGTCAAAAAAGGGTACCAGTGGTTTCAGAGTGGCTGTCGCTTGGAACAAAGAATTTGACGAAACTGTCTATCACCTGATACAAAATTCAATGGAACACGATGACCGCCGCCATTGTTCTATATATAGGCAACAACAAAGTTTATGATAATATTAATACATTGTGTAATGTATAAATGTAAGTAATTGAGAGTAATTTTACTTTTGTTCGGCTTACGTGCCTTAGTAAAAGAGGACAAAGTTAATTTGTGTTGTCGAATGTATGTTTATGCTCGAATTCTTAGTTGTGTTGGTGGAATTTCTTTGGAACTATTGGGGTAATTTCCATTACCCCGATAATGCCAGACGTATGCGAGAAATCAAATGCTCTTCATTGTTTATTCTCTAACTGTACACTTGGGCCTCTTGTTTACGGCAAGGTTTCTTAACCGTACGGTGCGAGTTTTTATATGACACGGCAAAACCACCGGACGAGACAACGCGCAACGGCCTGTACGGCTCAGTTGCGTTTTTTTCTGGCCAAGCGGCCAATTAGGAATCTTATGAATCCTCATAAGAAAATGATTATCGATACTAAGGCGTTAGTTTAGGAATCACACCTAAGCCGCTTATTTTAGTAATCGTCGATAGTTTATCCCATATTAATACGCCTTTCATGAATGAATGTAATTCTTGATTTATGTTCAATAAACTGCCATAAACAATTGCCGCCGTAAGTACATCCGGCACCGTCGACACACTCCGCATACTCTGCGATAAAACACGTGATTGACTGACCGTATTGACCGTTGTCTCATCCAGTGGTTTTACCGTGTCATCTACAAGCTCGCACCGTACGGCGTGTTAGCTGTACGGTTAAGAAACCGTGCCGTGAAGTAGAGGCCATCCACTACCAAAGATTTAAAGTGGAATTACATGAAATTCTTTAGCACGTTATAACTTGATCTTACTCCTAAAACAATCATTCAGCTTAGCTTCAGGGATTAATAAGAATGCTAGTAATCATAAATGACCCATTTTACTAGTCATCATCCTCCTTTTCCAGGGTAAGTTGGGGTCGGCTTTCAGAATAACTACGACACGGCCGAACTCCGATATTTCACGTGAAGTGACTGGCATCTTACCTCCATAAAGTACTAGGCGATACTCGACTTCTGTAGTTAGATCAGGTTGTCCGACTTTTTAGGGCTCCAACTACCCGTAAGGGATACCACAGATGTTCGTATGGCACCCGGGACCGACGGCTTAACGTGCTCTCTGAGGCACGTAGGCACTCAATGCGTTAAGAATGGTCACCCTTCCTAAGACTGACCTGGCAAGTGTTACTTAACCTTGTAATGTGCTAACCCTACCACCACCACTACATGGTTAGCCGCCTATTTTACTAGTGGTATTATAAAAAATGTAAAGCCTAATTAGCTGTGTCATGGAATAGTTTTCCTTGTTTTTCACCTAACTAGCAAACGACATAGCTGGGAGGCGGGAGACACTTGACTTTAACAAAAATTAGCACTTTAAAGCTAACTTCGCAAACGTTGTCATACCAGCAATGGCGAAAATATAAGGGTTCCTGTTGACTACGGAACCCTAAAAATAAAACTTTTACACAACCTGTTAGGTATCAATTAATAAATTAGGTCTGCCGGGGTTCTCGAGGACTTCCTTCCTAGTGTATACCCGAGTCCCTTGCAATAGACTCATTTGTGACAGAATACCGTGTGGTTTTAATCGGTTCGATTCCGACATACCACTTCATCGGTGGCCCTGGTGGGGTGATGACCCGTGGGATTTCACACGTTAAAAAATAGTTTATTGCTGCAGTCACGTAAACAACTAAAACAATATTTTTTAAGTTTTATGAATAAAAACATTGAATAATTAGTTTACTGTTTTATTTTATGACTAGCAGCGCCCCGCGGTTTCACACGCGTAAGTCCCGATCCCGTTTGAATATCGGGAATAAAAGTAGCCTATGTGTTAATCTAGGTCTCCAGCTATGTACATACAAAGTTTTATCGCAATCGGTCCAGCCGTTTGCGCCTGAAGAGGAACAAACATACACACACACACACACACAAAACTTTCGCCTTTATAATATTAGTGTGAGGCTTTATCATAGCTAGTTGCAAAATTTTAGATAACTTGCTGTTTCATGACTGGCTACACGTTCTCTTTGGAGGTACGTAAGTATTCTAGCAAGAAATATGTATTCTATACGACTGCAGCTGTGTACAGTGTACAAGTATAAATTATAAATTTTATACACCCTCATCACAACTAGTAGAAAAGAGCTGATGATCTTCGAAAGGCTAAACAGATTTTCTTGAAATATAACTGGAAACACTCGATCAAGTCACCTTTTAAAGAAAAAAAAAATCCATCCGTACAGGAGATATGATGCCACAGACTGGCACACAGATACACACGTTAAAATTTTAACACCCCTTTTTGCGTCAGGGGTTTAAAAGAAAACTGCTGTTTAGTTTAGTAATATCATGTCAGATCCCACGCTTGCCAGACCTCGACAAGCGTTCACAAATTGAAACGTGTGGAGCTTGGCTTGTCTAGGTTTGTTAGTACTTGAGACCGATTTGGTTGAGTGTCGGTTTTTAGACAAATCATAGGGAAATTTACGAACCGCTTGCGAACCATACGTTTATGCGTTTTTGGAGGCTTGGAGTTTGCGCGAAGTGTCAACCGTGTGGACCAGGCGTTAAAAAGTCGTGAAGAAATTTGATTTCCAATGCTATTTTTCTATTTCCTCGTAGAAACCTGAAGGTACCACACCGACGAAGGCGTGACGATGAGTTAATATCATAACTCATTACAGTACCCACCAGTGGCGGATTTACTAGTCGGCTGAAGCCTAGGGCGGCAGATTTTAGGTGCGGCAAATTTGGAGCCTACATAATTTTTTATGTCTTGTTCTGGGGTATCGAATTAGATTAACCGACCGGTAGGGGCGGCAAAATTTTAATAGCCTACTGGCGGCAAATATGTAAATTCGCCGCTGGTACCCACTAATCTTAGCTATGAAATATAAATAGTATATTTGTATACTAGGTACCACGGTGGCAAGCATTTACATGAGGGTTCATCTAAAACTCCAGTCACTACCTAAGGAAAATGTCAAGTAGATTGGCTTAATAATATATAACCGCTAACTTTTACGCCGGTATCATTTTTAAGACATTTTGAGCTACGTTCATGGGCGCCGCGGGCAGAATTATTTTCAGGAAGGCATAGCTGCTTTATACATTACGGTTCCTGAGCAGAAATATCTTTTTATTTATTACTAGCAGCGCCCCGCGGTTTCACCAGCGTAAGTCCCGATCCCATGTGAGTATCGGGATAAAAAGTAGCCTATGCGTTAATCCAAGTCTCATGCTATCTGCATACCAAGTTTCATCGCAATCGGTTCAGTAGTTTTGGCGTGAAAGAGTAACAAACATCCATACATCCGCACAAACTCATGTTTATTATTATTATAATTTTAATCGCGAGAGTTTAAATTAAAGTCTCTAGAACGCACTTCTGTTTTGAGTTCACGGTCACAAGTTCACTTAGAACTTGAGTATGACGTGTTAGGATGTGGAATCAGTCAACGACGGCAGATGCGAGGCTAAAGGCCTGTGCTTGCTTAGTGTTCACTGGAAAAGGATAGAGGAGGACTCTGATTACATTAACAAAGTGGTGGACAAATTTGTGCAACAACCTAGACGGCTTACGTCAAAAAAAAACATTAAGTAAACGTTTTTAGTGTATTTTCTAACATGACAGGGGCTGCAAGTGCACCCCCTCCCGGCGCCCATGGCTAAGTACCTATGGTGCCCTGCACGTCATCGGAGTAAGGGGATTAACACGTCACTCTCTACAACGCAATGACTAGACGTCGACAGTAGATTTTCGCGGCTTCGTTTGCGTTAAAGGTCTTTTTAACCGACTTCAAAAAAGGAGGAGGTTCTCAATTGGACTGTTTTTTTTTTAATGTTTGTTAGGTACCTCAGAACTTTCGACTGGGTGAATCGATTTTGATAATTCTTTTTTTATTGGAAAGCTGGTCCAGTTCTTACAACGGCATCCATGAGAAAACCATATATAAGTCTTTTATGTAATAGTTTTTTTTGTGAAGTCCGTTTTTTTTTGAAAGAATTATTCTTGAGGTTATATTCGATTCAGATGTTACTTGGATTTACGTTTTTGAAGGTAATTGTTGTTGGATTAAATTTTTTACCCTTATTTAAAAAAAAATACCATCCTAACAACTAAGTAGTATATGCTGTGATTTTATTGCGTGACCTTTGGTTACGTAATTTTCACCACGAGAAAACGCGTAGGTATAGCTCGTGCGAACTCACCTGGTCCTTATCCACTTACCGCGCGAGGTGCCTAGACAGTTTGGACAAGTACTTAGTAAGTACCTATGTGTTTTTTTTTAGCCGACGAAAAAAAAGGAGGTTCTCAATTCGACCGTATCTATATTTTTTTTTTAATGTATGTTCAGCCTTCTCCATTATTTATGAACCGATTTGGATTATTCTTTTTTATTTTCTTTCTTGAAATTCAATTCATATTTATTTACTTACTTAAATAAATTTTATCTAATTTAGACTGAATGTCGTGTGCCTGTCTCATTAGTTATTACGGTATGTGATTTATCTTGAAATAATGATTTTTAGGTAAAAAATGACACAAAGAAAAAAATCGTATTTAGTGGTTTAAAAAAAAGCATTAGCGATTCATCTAAAGCTATTTGCAAAATTTGTAAGCCATGCTACGGCACGTATGGGCCGGCTCGACCGGAGTGAAGCAATGCTTGCATTGCTTTACGCCGAGTGAGTTAGGTTACCGGAGGCCCCCCCTTCCCACCATAAGGGCTGGCAACGCAATTGCGACTCTTGAGTTGCTGGGGCCCATGGGCGGCGGTAGTCATTTACCATCAGGTAATTCGTCTGCTCGTTTGCACCCTTTACCATAAAAAAAAACAATGTCTGCATAGATACTTTAACCTAAGAAATTGACATTCGGCATACGTTAGTGTGTATTGTGGGCAGTGCCGGATTTAACCTTAGCGCCGCCCCTGGGCACTGTAAAAATGCCGCCCCATTTTCGAAATTTTATAGAACATGAATGAAGTTTCGTTATACAATTTTTGAATAAATGAAATGACTCATTTATACTGAGACGGAAGTGCTCGCCAAAGTATGTCGGCGGCAGTTGAGTTTCGAGTGGGAAGTGGCAGTCGGCCCCCGCCCGAGGAGGTATGCGAATGGCATGAGGCTGCTCACCGAGTTACCATAGCTCGTTGGTCGTCCCGGTGGGAGGCTCCATATGCTGGCTTTGCCGCCATGGAGGCGGTCCAGCTGGTTATCGTCGAGTGGGCAGGGCAGCAGCACGGGTCCCTTTCTTTCCGCCTGACGCAGGTTCTTTCCGAGCACGGCTGCTTCGGTAAGTACATGCACTCGGTCGCTAGGAGGGAATTGAGTCCCGCCTGTCACCTGCTACTACAGTGAAGACTCGGCTCACGGTCACGTCACGGTGACGGTATAGTGTGTGATGACCTTAATTAGCCACTGGGGGTGGAGGCGCGCTTTCCAGGGCCTCAGACCGCTCTAAGCGTCCGCGTGTGCCGGGACGTCGCCTAATTGAGAGGTTTTTACCTGAAGGTGGTGCCCGCCCTTTTGCGGGTTGGCGCTAGGAGGGGTCCGAATGTCTTAATAAAAACTGTTACCCGGATATTTCAGGCACACCGTGTGGTTTTTAGTTGATTCCGACACCCCGCCCCACCGAAAACCCGGGGTGACGGCCCGAGGGGGTCCGGCCAGACTCCAATGACTGCCATTTTATTTAACAATGACAGTTGATTTATGCAAAATACATTGTTCGCAATGTCTTAGCCTACAAATCATGTCAACTAACCTAACTGAGCCTTTACTTCAAAATAACTCAACCTCATCTTTTTTTTTGTGCGTGTGGATACCCCCACGGGTCATGTAGGAATCGAACCGACTAAAACCACACGGTGTTCCGTCACAAGTGAGTCTATTGCAAGGGACTCGGGTATACCCTAGGAAGGAAGTCCCCGAGAACCCTGGCAGACTTTGGCAGACAGACTTCAATCAGAAGGCAGCCACACCATTGCTAGCAGAGGGCCTTGCCCTCCTTCCCGTTTAGAGAGGCACACCCTGAACACGTCGCGCCAAACAGTGAATGTGCAAATAAATATTTTCTTTTTTCGTGAAAAACACATCTAGCTTGAGAGTTTTACACAAAGTGTATGACAACTATTTTTTTTTTAAATGCAAAAAACTAATTTATAAATGTTTTACATTTTTTCGAAAATTGTACTAGATAAATTTAGCTAATTATAATTTTTTTTTTTAATAAAAGAAGCATATTCGAGAACGCGAACAATTTTTTTTTTCTCACCCTCCGAATCATGCCGCCCTGGGTACTAGCCCCGAGTGCCCCTAGTGTAAATCCAGCACTGATTGTGGGTACCTAACTATACCATAATAATAATTCATAGCTTAATTACCTTTCGATGTCCTTTACCTAGATACAATATGCGTTTGCTTTCATTTTAGTTAAGTAGTATTTAGTATATATTGGGTGGTAATATCTTAAGCTCAAATGGGAAATGGACAGGCCACGTAGCACGCTCCACATTCCAGGTGGACTAAAAGAACATCAACATGGACAGGACCGAAAGGAAAAGGAAGGCAGAGACGGCCGCAAGAAAAATGGGCAGACGAAATTTGGCCAAGATTGGCTTACCACAGCCCATGACAGAAAAAAATGGCAACAGATGGAGGAGGCATTTACCCAACGAACGGGGTCCTTAATTAAATAAGGTTTTCTCTTTTTTGACTTTCACTTTTCAAAAAACTTATAATGGATATCACTTAAATTAAGGAATAAAGAGGTTTTATAAAATAAATAAAAATATCTTAAGCGGTGAATGAAATTAAATTGGCGCATTTGCAATTTCTTTATTTGTTAGTAAACATTAAAACATTATTTATCGTTTATCTTAAATAAAATTATATACAAAAGATTCGCTTTTCAGGACGAATTACAAACACTTATTTGATTAATAAGAGATCGATTACAGATCATTGTGGAGAAAGAAATACCCTGTTTATATAGAAAAATAACATCAACTAATATACTCGCATAGAAGCAAAACTCTATGTCACTTATGTTGCAGACACTTTTAGGATAAAGGATCTTTGACTAGCTGGTTGCCAGTGGCGTAACAATAGGGTCGCAGAGCGGACAAAAGTCCACGGGCCCCCGGCTCGAGGGGCCCAGGCACCAAAGTCCAGAACACAGGAGGCACTAATTACAAAATTTAAGTTAGGTATCTAATTTATTGAACCTAATAAAATACACGAGTTAGGTATATAAATCAAGATTTTAACACATCCGTAAAAAAATAATATAACGGCCAAGTGCGAGTCAGACACACATCCGATGAATTAGCCACGGGCCTTGGATGGTATAGTTACACCACTGCTGGTTGCTTACGTATTATTCATAATGCTACTACCTTAACTAATAGTCCATTGAAAAGTTACATTTGGGGTTGCGTTTTTTAGAGGACGCAATTTTATTTTTTTGATGTGTAGGGGGGGTCAGTGTAAAGCTAAAACCAAGTTTGTGGGGTCACCACCCTTGTCCCACGGCCGCCATCTTGAAAATAGGGGTTGAAATGGTTTTTACGATATATCTCTTAAACTATTTATCTGATAAAAAAAATTGTTAACATTTTTTGTTGCAAATTGAATTCTCTACAACTTTGGTCCAGTATCTTTTTGTCATAGAACTATAAATAAAAAAGTTATAAGCGAAAATCTAGTATTTCGGTTTTCGGTGCACTGTCGCTTACACCCTATATTACTATTCCATATATTACTAAATCGGCACCGGTGAGGTTACCGGAGGCCCTAACCCTTCCCCCCCTTCCTCCACTCATCGCCCCTTCCACTACTCCCACCTTAAAAGCCAGCAACGCACTTGTGACTCTTTGAGTTGTAGATGCCCATGGGCGGCGGTAGACATTTACCATCAGGTGACCCGTCTGCTCGTTTGCCCCCTGTACAATACAACGTGTTAGTATCACCGTCACGAATAACTTAGAAATATGTCTTTCTTTGGATACTTATCACAATGCAAAAGTCAGTTCATCATAAAAATGCGAGATAAAGGATTAACAGTCAATACTTTAATTTTGAACTACGTAGTGTAACGCAACACGCGTACTGTGCGGTACGGTGAATGACCTTCAGCGCGCACGGCGCTGTCGAAGCAGATGATTGCATAAATGTTTTACGTTGCAGTTTTTGGCCGAATGGTGTATTTATAGATTTTTTTTCGGTAAAATGTTTTGTTTACTCATTGTGTCAGAAATTTCCAATATTTTTTTCACTTAGAATGATGGTCTGAATTCCCTATTTCAGGATTCGGTACGGTGTCACTTACACCCTGTATTTACCGTGTAAGTTGTTTTTATTAAAACCAGTATGTACTTCAACTTCTACCGTTCAGTTAATTACACTCTTAGTGTAACAAAAATATTTATCATCTATTTTCCCTCTCATACTCCGTAAAACTATTCATATTAATATATCTCCTAGTCGTTCTCATTCTCGCTACAGCCACACTATCAAACACCCACTTAGAATTCACTTCCCCAACATTGTTCCCAATCACGATGTCAT